>JXCR01118720.1:0-10573 GCA_002079205.1 Phalaenopsis hybrid cultivar | reverse complement strand
AGTAAATATGCTAATACTTAAATTCAAGTTTAGAGAATGTAGTCAAGCCTTCTTCCTTAAGTTGATTGAAGTGAAGTCAATTTTTGATTAGGCCTCTCCTCAAGCTTCTTCTCACATATTTTTCTTTTCTTTTCTTTTTTTTCCTTTTCTTTTATTTTAGTATCATTTTTAATCCTTTCTCTTTTTTTATATTTTTGTTCTTTTTTTTTTCTTTTCTTTTTCATGTGAGGATTACTATATCTGGATAGCATTTAATGATTTCGAACTTCACTATCCTCTTCTTAAGGTTAAAATCTTTTCACATTCCTTCACTTTATAAATTCATATTAGCTTTAAATATTTTTCATAAAGTTGCATTCTTTTCTTATTAAATGAAACTCTAAGATTCTTAATACTTCAAAATACAAATTCCTTTACTTAAAATGGAAAAAAACCATAGTCTTATTCTCTCTACCAAATATCTTAATGTCTAGAATTAACCTCTATTATTAAAAGTCTTTACTTAAGCTTACTTTATATTTAGAAACAGAAATATAGTTATCCAAAGTTAGGCTCTACCACCACAGGTCAGGTTAGTTAAAAATTTTAAAATATAGCTCATCGAGGACAAATAAAATTAAGTTTCTTTCTTGTAAAAATGAATATTTCTTCCCCAAAACTTAAATTTTTAAAAGATTAAGCATGAAAAATTGAAATTGCAGGGTGAAGGAAAATAGTTAATACATTAAGAAAATACTTACTTGTTGAATGTTCTGATTTTGAAAATTAACTCTGAAATACTGCAGGTGCTAATAAAAAAGGCTAGAAGACTTAAGACATTAAATAGCACATAATATATATAAACATATTTGTTGAGAAATAGTTAACTAAAAATAAATACAACAAAGTACTAAAAATAGCTAACAGTGCTAAAAGAAATTTCAAGTCAACAACATCTCTATATGTTATAATTCAAAAAACAACATTTAATACAAATCAAAGTTTACATTTAACAAACTAAACAAATAACAACAACAACAAAGTGCAACAAACAATAATCTAAATAAAAGATTAGAACTATGACTAAGCAGACATTTTCACTCATCCTCTTCTACTTCTTCTTCTTCTTCTATATCAAAGTTTTGTTGTTGATACGTGTAAAGAAAAAATGACTAGGAAACTGTACTGAGTGGTTACCCTTCATGTATCTTACCATAGCATCATCATATGCAGCATCATATTCAAACTTTTGCTTTGTTAAATTATCATTATGTGAATTCCTGGCCTCCAAATATTCAATCTTACTCTCCATCCTTAAAATATCTCCTTGCTGGATCATCATATGTTACATAAGTTCCTGGAGAGTAAGAATGCTAGAATTAGAAGGAATATCCCTACTTCTACTTCTCATTCTTCATCGAACATGAGATCTATAGGTTTTAATGTTTGTTGGCCCAATAGGTTTAAGAGGCTCAATCCTTTTCTCATTAATTCTAAAATCAAATCTTGGCTGCTCACATAATGTGAAAATCAGGGCAAGGTGTGCTAATCCACCAGTCATCTCACCCATAGCAATAGAAAGAATGTTCTTATAGAATAAAGATCCAACATCTGGACTGCCCATCTGTTGGATACAGATGTTCAAGATAGCTCTATCCTTTGTAACTTCTCTATGGTGATTCGTAGGTATCATTCTGGCAGATATAAAGTAATGTCAGGCCTTGGATATTACATTTAACATAGATGCACGGAAGTTTACCTTAACGTTATTCTTCACTTTCCAATCTCCTCTTCCATTGGTAAGATATGAAATAACTTCATCCAAAGCCTTGTTTATAGCAGAGAATGTGTTGTACTTACAGAGAAAGGTTCTCGCAACTAATAAAATTCATTAATCCTCCTTGGGGTGAATTCAACTATTTTACCACGAACATAGATGTGTTCATCAAAAGTCTCCTTAAAGTTGGCATAGAACTCCATGACTATACCAATAACAGCCTCGGTAGTAGAGTAATAGAAATTCTCACACTGCCGAAGAACAATTAATCGTCTGACTTCACCACCCAAATTTTTAAAAGCTCGATCCGAAATTATTTTCTTTAGATTCAGTAGACTATTGAAATGAATGCTAGCTTTTTAGTTGATTAATTTTTGGTTATCAAATTCTAATTTTCTCTTTCCTTTGCTCTTCCTTGGTGTCATTGTAATCTTCAAAAGAAAGAAGAAAAATTGATAAAATTCAAATAAATTATGAAAATTTTGGAAATCACAATGTGGATTGTTCTAAACTTAAATCCACTAAGTAAGAGTTCTTCATCAAAGGATTTTCTCAAAATCTCCTTAAGAATTTTAAAACTTCAAATCTCAACAATGTAGGAGAAATCCATGGTGGAAATATAAAATTTTTAGTTCAAAGTTTAGCCCTTACCAAGAGAAGATGAAATCAAAACTTTTTTTGTCTTCTAATCCCTTTAAATCTAAGTGTTTGCATGTTTTAGGGGTGTAAACCGAAGGTTGAAGGTGATCGAAGGGGTAAAAATGACGTTTCACAAAAAATTTAAAGTACTTGGGGATTTTCAGGTCTCGGGCACTATCGGCGACCACGCTGGCGCTGTCGGTGCCAATGCCAAAAATAATCTAAAATTTCCATAATTTTGAAACATCAGTTATTTCAAATTCCCTTCAATGTCTAATTAGCCTTTTTAAACAAGAATATTCACTCTTAAATAGTCCACAAACAAATGTTTTTACAAACAACATAAAACCAACTTTTATATATGAAATTCCAAATTTTTACAAACACAGATTTTTAATCACACTCATAAATGCATAAAGCAAATCACACTATAATTCAGCGTCGAAAGCAAGCCAAAACACTAGAACGCTAAAAATTAAATTATGCATATATAGGAGTTTTAAAGCAAAGCTAATCCTACATAATTACATTAAAAACATAATTATTTTTAAACAATGGAAAGCTCAGCTTCTTCAATTACTCCTCTTCATCTTCGTATTGTCTCCTCCTCTAATATCTCCCATAGAATGGTAATGTACGTCCAAATTGTAGAAGGGCCGGTGCGAATATTGATCCATCACATTTTTATCAATCCATTCATTCTTCTTGAACATCTACATCAAACTTGTTTCAATCTGTCCCGTATGAACAAAGTGCTCTTTTATCTTCCAATCTAAGTGATCAAAAAGGTAAGTAAGATTTCTTATAGCATCCATGATATTCTGAAGTTCTCTTTCTACTTTATTTACTTGATTCTCCAAAACTTGTGAACTTCTAACTGTAGAGGGCATTAAGGGTGTCGAAACATGTGATGATTTATCCAAGATAATATCCAATGCTTCATATCCATTCCCAATATAGTTTCCATCAATAGAATACATGAGCTCCCAAGGTAATAACACTTTCTCCCAACTTTCATATGGTACTTGAGATTGCATGAAAAGTAAGAAGATCACAAAGGATGCAATAGTTCATATATAGGCCCATTAATGATAATACCCAAAATATATTTAAAAATAATTGATCCCACATCAATGGGCTTTCCCATTTGAATCCAAAAGTTTAAAATTACACTTTCTTTTAAAACTTTACTAATTGTCATTGTGGGGATTAGTTTCACAAAGATGAAGAAATGCCATTGTTTAGATATTGAATTTAGCAATGAAGCTGAGAAACTAACGTACCCCTCATCTCTGATTTCCCAATTATCACTTTCATCAATCAGAAATTGGTATACATCATACATCAAATCCTTCATTGGTATAAAGTTTGTATAATGACAGTTCTACGTGCTTTTTATCATAAACATATCATTAATTTGCAATAGAGTAAATGGTATGCCCTTACCTCAAACGTAGAAGACTCCTTGGTTAATTTCATGTAGATTAGCGTAGAATTCTTCTGTGACAGAACAACAACTGTAGCGGTAGTGTAGCATAAAAATACTCAACGTCTCTGTACTATGATTTTATCAATCTGCAAACTTGGATTACTCAATCCATGATTGACAAAACCTCTCTCCTTGATAAGTCTCTTCTTAGTGATGACTTTATTGTATAATTTTTTAGCGTAAAAACTGATGAATTTTCTTCTATTGAAAATCCCATATCTTGAAGTGTTTCTAGACTCTTTGGTTAATAGCCCAAAATGCTTCATTTTCCAACTCTACTAGTATCTGGAATGTTTTACCAAAAACAAGTCTATATGAGGACATTCTAATAGGATTGTTATAAGCAGTTCTGTATGCCCATAGTGTAGTAACTAATTTAGTAGACCAATCCATTTAATAAGGATTTACAGCTTTTTCTAAAATTTTCTTTATTTCACGATTTAATATTTCTACTAGACCACTAGTTTGTGGATGATAAGTAGTAGAGAATCTATGCATAATATTATATTTTCTAATCAATTTCTTGATCCTCTTATTCCTAAAATGGGATCCTTTATTTGTAGTAATCACTCTCGACATTCCATATCTTGTAAAAATATTTTTATTTAAAAATTTTGAAACACCACAAGCATCACATTTAGGTACAACAATAGCTTCAATCTATTTGAACATATAATCAACAACAAGAAAAATAAATTGATTTCCAAATGAAGGCATAAATGGTCCCATAAAATCTAATCCCCGCCCATCAAAATGTTAAACTTCCAATGTGTAATATAGAGACATTTCATTTCCTCTAGAAATATTTCCTACTCGCTGACATCAACCACATGTTTTAATATATTCATTAACATATCTAAAAAGAGTAGGCCAATAAAATCCAGCTTGCATAATTTTATGTGCAATTCTACTAGTTCCAAAATGTCCTTCAAATTTAGAATCATGCATCGTTTAGGGTTTAGGGTTTAGGGTTTAGGGCTTAGGGCTTGGAACATTTTATGTGTAGTTCTACGAGTTCCAAAATGTCCTCCTAATTATTTGTTCAGTTTCTTCGTAAGGCAAACACCGTCTAATGATCAAATCTTTACATTATTTATATAAATATGGGTTATCCCAAAAATAGAATCTTGAATCATGAAAAAATTTCTTTAATTTTTTATTTTTTACATTTAGTGGTAGAATATCACTCACAATATAATTTACTATATTGGGATACCACACTATATTCTTTATATTAATATTATACAATTGTTCATGAGGGATAGTTTCTAAAATTTCATTTGCAAAATCAGTTAATATTTCTTATTCTAGTCTAGACAAATGATCAACTATTTAATTATTGGTTCCCTTTCTATGTACTACCACAAAATCAAACTCTTGAACTAGAAGTATCCATCTAATTAATCTTGGTTTAGCATCCTTATTTTGCATCAAATATTTGATAGCAGAATGGTTTGTATGCACTATACATTTAACTCCAATTAACTAAGGTCTAAGCTTGTCAAAGGCATGGACAATAGCTAATAACTCACTTTCAGTAGTAGTGTAATTAATTTGAGCATCATTTAGAGTTTTACTAGCATAATATATTAAATTAAAAACTTTGGTGTGCCTTTGTCTTAAAACAGTTCCAATAGCATAATTACTCGCATCAAATATTATTTTAAATGGTTTCTCCCAATCAGATAGAACTATTAACTTATTACTTTAAAACTTTATTATACTTTTCTCAAAAAATAGCTCCAATAGCATGATCACTAGCATCACACATTATTTCAACTGGTTTCTCCCAATCAGGTGGAACTACTATAAAAATAGTGATTAATTTTTCTTTCAATAGTTCAAATGATTTTATGCATTTCTCATTAAAATTAAATTTAGTATCCTTTTCTAAGAGTTAGCATAATGGCTTAGTAATTTTTTATAATTTTCTTATATATCACCTGTAGAAAACAACATGTCCTAAAAAACTTCTTATCCCTCTAACCGTAGTAGGAGGCGGTAATTTCATAATAACTTAATTTTTTGCTGGATCTACTTCCATGCTATTTTCAGAAATTTTATGCCCAAGTACAGTTCTTCCTACAACCATAAATTGATATTTTTTCCAATTTAGTACTATGTTGGTTTTTTCACATAATTTTAGAACTTTTTCTAAATTATTTAAACATAATTCAAATGAAGTTCCTAATGCAGAAAAATGATCCATCAATACTTCCTCTCCACATTCAATTAAATTATAAAAAATTGACATCATACATTCACATGTGCTTTACATAGTCCAAAAGGCATTCTACAGAAAGCAAATGTTCCATGAGGGCTTGTAAATGTTGTTTTCTTTTGATCCTCAGGAGCAATAAGAATTTGATGATACCCAGTATATCCATCTAGAAAACAATAATATTTTTTCTAGCCAATCTATCCAACAATTAGTCTAGAAATAGTAAAGGAAAATGATATTTCCTGGTGGCCATATTTAATTTTCTATAGTCTATACAAATTCGCTAGTCAGTAACTTGTCTTATTGGAATTAATTCATTTTTCTCATTTACTTCAACTGTCACTCCTCCTTTCTTTGGAACACATTGAATCAGACTTACCCAAGCACCGTATGAAAAAGGATATATAATTCCAGCCTCTAACCATTTTAAGATTTCTTTTTTAACAACATCTATCATTATCGGGTTTAATTTCTTTTGAGGATCACCTTTAGGTTTGTATTGTTCATCTAATAGAATTATGTGCATACAAATTGAAGGACTGGTTCCTTTAATATCTGCTAAAGTCCATCCAAAGGCCTTCTTATATCTTTTTGACATTTCTACTAATTTTTTTCTTGAATTTCAGTTAAATCAGAAGATATAATAACAAGCAATGTAGATGAATCTCTTAAAAACACATATTTTAAATGGGTAGGTAATACTTTCAGTTCAAGTTAAGGTGGTTTAATAGTTTAAAGAATAAGACTTTTATTATCATTTTCCAAAAGGTCTAAAATTTTAAATTTTTCCTGAACATAATCTAAATTTCTTTTTTTATTTCATTTTCATTCTCAAAATTCTCTTCTTACCTTAATTTTTCTTCAAACATTCCCTTAAATGGCTCATTACTTAGATAATCAGTAACTTCCATTCAAAAACATTCATTATCTTTTTCTATCGCAGGTTATTTCAAAGTTTTAGCTATATTAAATGTTACTTCTTAATCATTGACTCTCATTATTAATTCTCTTTTTTTCAAATCTATCACAGCTCTCCTTATTGCAGGAAATGGTCTCCCCAAAATAATAGGAATCTCTTTATCTTCCTCCACATCTAATATAATAAAGCCTACAGGAAAAATAAATTTATCCACTTTCATTACTACATCTTCTATAACTCCCTTAGGATAAGTTGTTGATAGATCAGCTAATTAAAGAGTTACAGTAGTAGGGGAAATTTCTCCTAAATCTAAACATTTAAAAATTGATAGAGGCATAAGAATAATATTAGCTCCTATATCACATAAGACCTTTCCAAAAAATTTCTCACCAATAGCATAAGGTATAAAAAAACTACCAGGATCTTTTAACTTTTTAGGAAGCTTTTTTTGGAATAATTGCGCTACACTCTTCACTTAGTGCAATGATATCGTGATTTGCAAACTTTCTTTTCTTGTCTGGTATATCCTTCATAAATTTCACATAACTTGACATTTTTTACAAAACCTCAATGCTTCAATCATTAACTTTTTAAGGATTTCCAAAAATTTTGTAAATTTTTTATCTTTATTTTCTGCTTCAATCATTGAGGAAACTGAGGTGGCAATTTTTCTAAAGAAATTTGTATTAGCTTATTTTCATCATTGTCACTTTCAATTTCTACCTTCTCCTTCTCAACTTTTGTTCCTCTTTGGATTCTTGTTTCCCCTTCTTTTGTACTTCGTAATTGAATAGCTTTAATTTTCTCCTTATTTTGATCTTTTGGATTAACTTCAACAGTACTAGGAATAATTCGTGAAGGTCTGTTACTAAGTGCAGTAGCAATATGTCCTAATTGATTTTCAATATTCTTAATTGCAGCCCCTTGATTCAGAATTTTATTTTCCATGTTCAACATTACTTCTTCCATAGTCAATATATTCTCCTTAACTTGTGAGTTATTGTTAAATCCAGGAGGATAATAAGGACTATAGTTAAGATTTCGTTGGTTATTTGAATTTCCTGAGGGGTTCATCCAGGTGTTATAATTAATCTAATTAATATTAGGGTGATTTTTTCATCTAGGATTATAATAATTAGAGTAGAGATTATTATTTCTGCTATTTATAGCATTCATAGTTTCATAAGATGATTGAGTATCAATTATTTATTCTAGGGAATTATCCTCTTACACCGGTGGTATTTGAGATTATTTCACTTTAATTTGATCAATTTTTTTGATATAACAACAATTTGATATGCTAAAATAGACATTGCATCAAAATCATGAATACTAGCTGTTCTCTTTGGATTTACCCATTCAAAGGGCCATTGAAAATTATTAGTAGTCATTTTCTCTATTAAAGAATATGCTTCATCAAAAGGTTTTGAGATTAAACATCCACCTGCAGCAGCATCTATAATCCACCTGCAGCAGCATCTAAGTGATCCTTTTAATCCATTGTAAAAAGTTTGAATTATTAACCAATTTGGTAAAGCATGGTGTGGACATCTCCTAAGGAGGTCTTTAAATCTTTCCCGGGCTTCATATATCGATTCCATTTCAAGCTTACAAAAATATGTAATATCGTTTCTGAGCTTAGAAGTTTTCGAGGGTGGAAAAAATTTAGCTATAAAATTTTTGTGATAGTTCTCCCCAAGTTCTGATAGATCCTGGTGCTAATGAATTTAACCAAGCTTTAGTTTTGTACCTTAATGAAAATGGAAAAAGTCTAAGCCTAACAACATCATTAGACACTCCATCATATTTAAGAGTTGCACATATTTCAAGAAAACTAGCAAGATGTAAGTTAGGATCTTCAGTAGGTGTTCTTCCAAACTGATTATTTTGTACCTTTTAGATAATAGTAGGTTAAGCTTAAATGAATTAGCAACAACATTAGGATTTTGAATAGTCAATTGAAGTTCATCTGCTGTAAGACTAGCATAATCTTTTAAAGATCTTTGTTGATTTTCATTTATTTGATTATCTAAGTTATTCGCCATTTCATTCAAATTTTTAATTTTTTTTGTTGTTTTCAAACTATTCTTATGGTGTGTTCTAATTCTGAATCGTAAGGTACTAAACCTTTAGATCCAATTCTACGCATTAAAAAAATATAATAAGCAAAGAAAAACTTCTTAAAAGTACTCTTAAACTTCAAAAAAAAATTTAATGATACTTTTTTATGATTTTTTATTTTTTTAATTTATTTTATTTTATCGCTAAATTTCCTAATTTATCAAATCTATTTAATTTACCATTACCTTCTACGGTAACGGCTCAAAAAACTTGATCCCCAAAATTATAGTTGTGTAAATGTAATAAAGTGGACTCCGCTTTGCAGTGATGCCAAAAATTTGGTTTGTTATTTTATGAATAAGAAATTAAAGTAATTTACGTTGAGATTCTATGCAAGTATATGTATCATTATCAGGTAATACAGGACATTTTGTTTAATCCCCAAATATCGATCCAATGAAGAAGTTTTAAATTCTAAATGGAAATTTAAATTGAAAAAGTCACAAAACAAAGAAAATCTACTACACTAATTTTGAATAATTAAGGTGCTATCATAACTACAATATCAATTACTAGCAAAACTGTAAAGCAAAGCTAAACAATAACTATCAAACTATGTTTTTGTGATGAAGTTATCTAATATGAGAAAGCATCTTTCCCACTACAATGAGTTTTTTGTTAAATAAGAGAGATAAATGGTTTGAATTTTTACTGTGCCAAATTGGAGCAATTTTAATTCTCTACCCTTAATCAAGTATTATAGAGAATAGTTTGCTAATCTTAGGTTTACTCTCTAAATCCGTGGTTAGGCTGAGAGGATACTGGCTCTCACTTCAGAGCTCTCACTCCTGAAGGCTAACTCTCGCTTTAGTTTTTAAACACTAAGACTGAATTGGGGATTTTAGTCTGTGACCCTAAGCTAACTCTCGCTTTAGTTCTTAAACACTAAAACCAAATTGGGGATTTTAGTCTGTCACCCTAGAATCTCAAATTCCTTCCCCAATGATATATATTTCCATATTTATTCGCACACAATTCCATGAACAAAACACTCATTCATGGAATTGAATGTGTTCTCACTTTGTTGGAAACCTCATACTCTATTTCCTGGATAATATGTTTCACAACAGATATTAACATTTCAATTAGCCAAATCAAAAATTAAATTAAGAACTAAGTGAAAAATCATCACAATTTGTTTTATATTTTAAAATTGGCACATCCACATTAGCTCTTCATTTCACCACATCTCAGAGTGGGGAGAAAGACAAAGAAAACTACTCATGCTTCATGAGAAAGATACGACAAAATTCAAATTTTATAAAAAAAAAAGATAGTTTATACAATAATAATAAACAAACACTACTTATCTTTAACTCTTCCTCAAAGCAAATCCCATGTAACCTCTCTTGGAGTCTCTCTCTCTTTACAAGACTCTTAATTTTCTCTTCAAAGATGTAGGTAAGAAGAAATCTCTCACTTCTCTCC
>JXCR01118713.1:31860-43132 GCA_002079205.1 Phalaenopsis hybrid cultivar | reverse complement strand
CCCTTGTAGAGGGCCATTGAAATTTTTTTGCAGTCATAATTTCAATTAACGCATACGCTTCATCAAATGGTTTTGACATTAATGATCCACGAACAACAACATCAATTATAAACTTAAGGGACTTTACTAACTCATTATAAAAAGTTTGAATATCTAACCAATAAGACAGAGAATGATGTGGACATTTTCTTAGGAGTTCCTTAAATCTTTCTCAGGCTTTGTATATTGATTANTCGACCTGATTGAAGTCCATGTATGGTGCCACCCTATGGTACCCTTTCTTCGTTAAGTGTGAGGTACATCCATCTTTAAAAGCAAAAAAATCAGTCTTTGTCCTAACATACTCTCTGTAGACGATATGAAAAACATCAGTGAGCTAAAATTTAGCAGGAACAAGAANTGAAGTCCATGTATGGTGCCACCCTATGGTACCCTTTCTTCGTTAAGTGTGAGGTACATCCATCTTTAAAAGAAAAAAAATCAGTCTTTGTCCTAACATACTCTCTGTAGATGATATGAAAAACATCAATGTGCTAAAATTTAGCAGGAACAAGATCAAAACAAAATGCTTTTTAGAATTTTTTTTAGTTTATGTCGGTGAAAATTTATTTATTTATAGTTTGTTTAATTTAGTAGAATATGAAACTTAAAAGGTAGAAAGAAGAAAGTCAAGGTATGTAATTTCCAAAAGCTTTCATTTTATTGAGGTTTATTTTATTACAAACTTTGTTTTGGACACGATCACAGACATTTGGCCAAATCTAGAACAATCAAAATTTGAAAATGGTAATTTCAAGGAGTGTCAAGTTGTATAGTATGTATTGAAGCAACATCCATTAATTGCCAACATGGGTCTTTTGCCCAAAAATCCACTAGTTGGCAGACTTCTCCTGTGGAGACCTTTTCTAGGATAAATTGTCCCTCCATAGTTGGCTCAAATATTCCACCTATCTTGTGGCGTGCAAGAATAGACATTTTAAGCACAAGTACAAGATCACAAATTTTGAATGTCCTTGGGCAGACCAATTTGTCATGATCTTGTACCATCTTCACCTGGTAAAGCTCCAAATGCTATTGTGCTTCTAGTCATTTTCTTTCAAGACTTTCCAACTCTTCAAGTCTGAGTTTTGCACTTTCTTCTGTTGTAAGCTGATTTGAGACAATGACTCTGAGAGACGTCGTTTGAACTTCTAGTGATAGTACGACCTCGGACCCATACACGAGCATGTAAGGTGTACACTGAGTGGGAGTCTTGAACGTTGTTCGGTAGGCCCACAAAGCTGCTAGCAATCTGTTATGCCAATCTCTTTTATTTTCATCCAGTGTCTTCTTCAAAATTTGTACCAGTGTCTTGTTGAAGGCTTCAGCTAGTCCATTTGCCCTGGGATAGTAAATTGTAGAGTACCTCCGGTCTATCCCATGCCATTTAATGAAGTTGTTGATTTTTTTGCTTTTAAAGGCTATCCCATTGTTGGAGATTATTCTGTGCGGAACCCTGAAATGGTAGACGACTTGGCATTTTAAGAACTAAAGGACNGATAAGTGTAAATAGGGATCCTCTGAAGGAGTTCCCCAAAACTGATTGCTCTGCACCAGTTGGATAATCTCAAATGAGTCAGCATCTACGACAGGGTTTTGTATACTTGAGTGAATTTCATCTGTCGTAGGATTTACGTAATCCCTCAATGAAGTATGATGATTTTCTAAGTTATTATCTTGAAAGTTTTCCATTTCCATTTCTAGTTTTTTGAGTCCTCTTTATATTTTTATTTTTTTATTTTTTTCAAACTCGGGATCATAAGGCACAAGTCCTGCAAATCCTTTGTTTTGCATACACAACACAACAAACAATACATTAAGAAATAAACAAATAACAGATGAAATATATTCAACACAACAAAACATTTTCACGAATACTTTATTTTTCATAAAAATATATTTTTTTTTTCTTTTTTTTTCACAACACTTTTTTAAAAAAAACACTTTTCACACAAAACAGTTTTTACGACACTACAGTTTTTCAAGTCTAAGTCTAATTACTTCAACTAAAATTCTCCTAAAGTTATTACCGAAGCTTCCCCGTAACGGCGCCAAAAACTTGACAGCGACTTTTTTCTATGCTTAAAAATACAAGAATTTGACACCACTACTGGAAGATTTAAATCTCCGGCAACGTCGCCAAAAAATTGATGCAACTTTTAATATGCAAGAAATTATGAACCCAGATTTATATATTTATAATGATTTTGTAAAGTCACAATTTCAAACGCAATTATACGTATCGCTCAAGTAATATAGGGCTCTAGTGGAGTCTCGTTTATCGATCCCACAGGGTAGCGAGGTAAGAGGTCCTTAGTTAAATTCTAATTTACTACTATTAATCCTTAGTTTGGATGTGAGATTTAAGAGGTTTTACTAACAGATACTCCTAAACGTAAGTCTTAATTTTAACACAACTAATAACTACTCCTAAATACATATGTTAAATGTAAAGATAATAACTATAACTAAATGCAAATATTAATTCTAAAGAGACACCTTTTTGGAAGAATTAGTTTGGAGAATTTTGAGACAATAAAAACTAGAATTCTTATGCAATGAATTGGATCACGTAAAGGAATAAGATGCATTAAATATTGTGTGTTCCAACTAGGAGCAATCATATTCTTTACCCTTTGGTCCAGACATAAAGAACATTAACTAATCCTATGTTTGTTTACTGAATCCGTGGCTAGGCTGGGAGGATACCGGCTCTCACTTCGGAGCTCCCACATTCCCCACGCTTGAGGGCTAACGTCTCCGCTTCAGTACTCAAGCAATAGTACCAAATTGGGGGTTTTAGTTTGTCACCCTAAAATCTCTAATTCTACTCCCATCAAAGTGTATTTCCCTATTATTTGCATTCAACTCCCATGAACTTAACCATCCATGGAATCTGAATGTGGTTCTACTTTGTTGACAATTACACAGCCGTCTCGGGTATTAATGAAATTACAACGAATTTTAACGCTCCAACAGACCTTTATTGTAATGTAAATAAAGTGCAAGTAAAAACCATCACATTCATAATTAAATCTAATTCTAACATACATCACAAAATCCTAAGCATGAATTCTACTCATTACAAAAGAAAAGTAAAATGAAAACAATGGCATAATCTTTTCATACCATTATTTCCAAATATGAAGAGAGAGTAAGAGAAACGCATCACAAAACACGAAGAAAACACAACGAAAAACTTCATTTCATCAAAGCAAATCCACTAGATAAGTGTTTACAAAACTATAAGATAATGAAGAACATAATGCTTAGCTTCNAAAACTTCATTTCATCAAAGCAAATCCACTAGATAAGTGTTTACAAAACTATAAGATAATGAAGAACATAATACTTAGCTTCTTCCCTTTGAAAGAAAGATGAAAATCTCTCCCACAAACTCTCCCGTTGATCTATGCAATGCTACAACATCTCCTTACAAATTCTCTCAAAATCCTCTCTCCAATCTCTCCAAAAGGGTAGAAATCTACATTTCTACTCCTATTCTAAAAACCCTAAACTTTCTCCACACTTTTCCTAACATTACTCTAGCAAAAATCTCCCATTTTTCTAACCTAAGTTTGTTCTTTTAAAGTGTAGGGATGAAGTTTGAAGAGTTGCCATAAGTATCCTTTCAAAAAGCATCCAAATACGTTGAATTTTGACCCATAACCGCCAAAAGTCAGTCCATAGTCATCCCGGGCGCCGTCGGCGGGCTCGAGGGAGCTGTCGGCAAGCTTTTCTGTCATTTTTCAGTCTTCTCGGGTAAATCTCACCTTCGGCCCCGTTTTGGACGCCGTCGGCGAGCAGACTGCGCAGCTTCACCATTTCGCTCTGTTTGGCTCCATTTTAGCTCTATTTCGCTCCATTTCAGTTGCGTTGTGTTCCTAACAGATAGCCCTACAATATAAGCATAAAAAAACCTTCCTTTAAAGTGTAATCTCATTCAAATNTTGCGTTGTGTTCCTAACAGATAGCCCTACAAAATAAGCATAAAAAACCTTCCTTTAAAGTGTAATCTCATTCAAANATCGATACCACAGGGAGTAATATTAGAACTACGAACTATGATTTTAGAAAAGCAATACTTTAATTACAACAATAAAGTTCAATTTGCTTATCTGTCACTAATAGGTAATTGAAATAAATATGTTTTTTTAATAACTATTAAATAACTAAATATACAAATGAAGGTTCAAATGTGATATTCAATATATAAGAAAGCATCATTCTCCTCGTCACGAAATTATAGTGAATGGAAAAAGCGAATCAGTTCAAATTATAATGTGCCAAATAGCAGCATACCTATTCTTTACCCTTTGGTCTAGGCATAAAGAACATTGAATAATCCTAAACTTGTTTACTGAATCTACGGCTAGGCTGGGAGGATATCGGCTATCACTTTGGTGCTCCCAAATTCCCCTCGCCTGAGGGCTAACATCTACACTTCAGCACCCAAACAATATGACCGAATTCAGGATTTTTGTCTGTCATTCTAAAATCTGCAATTCTACGTCTGATAATTTTATTTCCCTATTTATTTGCACCCAACTTCCAAGGGCTTTGACCTCCCTAAATCTTGGATGTAATCTTCACTTTAGCTGTAAAACTCAACATATTTTAACAAATTAATTGGTCAGATTCAACAGAAATTAAGATCGAAGTGAGAAGATCATCACAATTTCTTTAACATTTTCATGACTACACCAATTCAAATCATCATTTCACAAATCTTAATACAAGGAGAAAGACAGAGAAAACTACTCAGATCTCATGGAGAAAACACAACAAAACTTGGAACTCATATATAAAAGCAAAGTCATACAACTACAACAATAAATAAAATTATCAAGAATTTTTCCCAAAGAAAACTCCTCGAAGTTCCTCTGAATCTCTTCCTTTCCTTACACAAGACAGAATTCCTCTTCGAAGCGGCAATGAGGAAGAAATCTCTCACTTTCCCTCCACTCTTACAATCTCTCGAAGAATTCCTCACAATTTAAACTCTCTACACTTTTTCACACTTCAATTTTGAGCCTCCTCTCCTCTTAGAACCTTTAGAGTCTTCTCAATTTTTGGCCAAAATCTTCTTTAAAAGTGGTGGATGAGCTTTCTCAAGTTTTGCCTAAGCATCCCTTCAAAATTTGTCCTCATCCAAAGCCTAGTTGGACGTAACCGTCGAGCTCGCCATCGGCGGCCTCGAGGGCGCCGTCGGCAGAACTTCTTAATGAACTAATTTTGGAGTCTCGGGAAAATCTCACCGTCGAGGGGGTCGATGCCGCCGTCAGCGCCCTAGTTCAATTCTTCACATTTTGGCCCTTTTCGCTCCAAATTCGCTCCTTTTTGCATATTTTTGCTCCAATGACCCTATTTCATTATTCCTACAACAAAACATAAAAAATATCTTTCTTTAAAATCCAATATCATCCAAAATCTCCACATATTTTCCTCTGGTCAAAATCTCCCTAAACTTAACTATTAGTTGTCCTCAAGTAATTTTAGTACTACATAAAAGTTATGATCTATTGTTAGTAAAGTTTTAATTCAGAAATACTATAAGTTGGATTTAGATAAATATCATAATGAGATTTTCAGAAAAAATCCAAGTAATTCAATTAAATCTGTAGCCACAAAATTATCTAGTCAGNTAATTCAGAAATACTATAAGTTGGATTTAGATAAATATCATAGTGAGATTTTCAGAAAAAATTCAAGTAATTCAATTAAATCTGTAGCCACAAGATTATCTAGTCAGCAAGTTTAAGAGTTCTAGTCTTCTATTCATTTTAAGAAGGACTATATATTGCAATATTAAGTCACTTAGAATATTCAGATGATAGGAATTTCATGAGAACACTACTAGTAAATGATCTAATCCATAAATATAAGTTCAGGAATGTATTTAAATTTTCCCTTTAGGTAGGTCCAGTGAAGCCAAATTTATATTAGGCATATCCTTAAGCTTCTCCTCACTTTTATATATATTTCTTTCTTTTCTCTTTTTCATTTGGATTGCTTTCAATCCTATATATTTTTCTTTTCTTTTCAGGGGTTGTTGTCAATCTTTTCTTTTTTCCTTTTTCAACTGAGGATTACTATATCTGGATAGCCTTTAATGATTTCGAACATCACCTTTCTTTACCTAAATTTGAAACTCAAAGCATTCCTTTAACTTATAAATATTTCATATTTTTCACATTATTGAGCCCTAATCTTTTCTTCTTAAATGAATTTCCATATTCTTAATACTTCAAAATATAGTTTCCCTTACTTTAAATAGTTAACTATAGTCTTATTCTCTTATACTAAACATCTTAAGTTACAAAATTAATTTTCATCCCAAAAATATTTCTTTAATTCTACTATAATATTTAAATAGCTATAAAATATAGTTACCTGAATTAAATTCACTACAAAAAATTATATAAATAATTTTTTAAAATAATTAAATAGAGGACATCTAATAGTTAATCTTTTTCTTCCCTCCCCCAGNATTCTACTATAATATTTAAATAGCTATAAAATATAGTTACCTGAATTAAATTCACTACAAAAAATTATATAAATAATTTTTTAAAATAATTAAATAGAGGACATCTAATAGTTAATCTTTTTCTTCCCTCCCCCATACTTAAAATTTTTAATATAAAATGATACTGGTGGAAAGAAAAACTCTAAATATAAATCATACCTCAATATTTTAGGCATTTTCATCATTCTGAAATTTTTGCAGGCCTTCTCAAAATTTCTATTTCACCTGATCTGTAACATTAGGAGCTTTCTACACATATATATCATTAGAGAAATTTCTGGGTAATGAAATTTTGAAATAAGTATAAAATTAAAACATTAAACAAGCACAATATTTCTTAACACAACCACAATACTACACAAAGTAATTACAATTAAAATGTGAAAATAAAAATCACATTACATTACAATCCATAAAATACTACTCAACATATATTATACTACACATGCAAATTTAACTACCACACTAACTTTATAACAGAAATTAAAAATTATCCAAGTACAACATACTAATAAAAATGAAAGTCCAAATACACATAAACATCCATTTTTATTACAAAAGATCACAAAAATAAAAGTACAAGTATAAGTACATCAATTACATTCAAATATCAAAATCCCACACTATGTCTTCATTTCTTTGATCAGCAGGTGGATCGGGCTGATACTGAGTATATCGGAGGCACTCAGGGAAAGTAACATCAGCCTCACCTCTGTAGTGTTGGACCTGAGCTTCGTAATAAGCTACCTCAAAATTTGAATGCCTATGAAGGTACTCACTATCATAATCATATCGACGTTCTAAACCTGCAATCCTTTCATTTATTAACTCTATTCTCTTTCGCTGTAAGTTCAACTCATTCATCAAGTAAATTAGGGTAGGGGAACTAGAAGGTGGAATGTCATAACTTGTAGAGGGGACATCTCTACTAGTAGAAGGCTCTTGACTCCTACTTCCAGTTCTCCATTTCTCATGGGATTCATAAGTTTTTAAATTGGCCTTACTAATGGGTTTCATAGGATAAACCCATTCTTCATCTCCAACTTCCACTCCAAAAAGTTAGCAAAGTGCATAAATAAGGCCAGTATATCCTAGACCTCCACTTGTCTCACTCTTTGCCGTAGTCAATATATTCTTAAAAATAATTCTCCCCACATTTTTAGTTCTATTATTTTGAATACAGAAATTTAGAATAGCTCTATCTCTAGTTACCTCACTATGGTGATAAATCAATAACAGAGTAGAGGAAATAAAATAGTGACACGCTTTAGAGGTGGCATTTAACATGGAAGCAAAAAAATTTACCTGTTCTCATTGTTTAATCTTCCACGTTCCTTTCCCATCAGTAAGAAAGTTGATTACATCATTCAGGGGCTTTCCATC
The DNA here is from genome assembly GCA_002079205.1 of Phalaenopsis hybrid cultivar. Classification (NCBI taxonomy): domain Eukaryota; kingdom Viridiplantae; phylum Streptophyta; class Magnoliopsida; order Asparagales; family Orchidaceae; genus Phalaenopsis; species Phalaenopsis hybrid cultivar. The sequence continues at coordinate 35,181 of JXCR01118713.1, read as the reverse complement.
GTACTAAAGGATTCATAGTGGCAGCTATAAGAGTCTGAGACTTCGTAAAAGGTGTTGATGCGGGCGACATTAAATTCAACAAGAAATCTCCGCACTTGAACGATTCCATCTTCATAATAGATTACATTTGCATAGAACTCCTTTGCAACATTTGCATCAGCTTTGGTGGTGGTGTAACAAAAGTTTTCCCACCTCCGCTCGGAAATAACTCGTTCAATCTCTCCTCCCGGGTTCTCACAAACTCAATCTTGTATACATATCTTTCCTTTAAATACTGAAGTAAATCTTGATTGAGCATTGCATTGACAAAGAGAGAGTCGTTGAACTCAATTCATCTTTTTTGACATGTAGCCATTTCAATCTAATCAATTCATAGAAAAATTTTGAAATATACTTCAAATATGCAAATATTGGCTTCCAAAAGTAATTCTAAGAGTTCAAAAATAAGTTCCATGAATTTCTTCCCAATATTTTCTTCACATTCTCAAATTTTTCAGATCTCCTCAATGTGGAAGAAATTCTTGGTGAAAATTAAATATTTTTAACTTGGAGTGAAGCTCTTACCAAGAGATCAAATCTGGTGTCAAAAAGCCTTGAAATTGCCCCAAATCCAAGATCTCTCAAGCCCTAGGTCAAAAATTGCCTTTTTAGGAGGTAGGGGATGATGAATAGTGGTGGTTGACTGGTCAAAATCATGATAAAAGGTGTTTTTTCGCAATCTCGCCGTTGGCGGGCTCTATTGATTTTGGTTCAATTCCCGGACTTTTGCAATTTCGATTAATTTCAAGCCTTAACGACATCCTTTCAATCATTATAGGCATAATTTTAAGTGATTAATGATGTACTTATCACAAGTAAACTTTCACAACACAAAACATCACATATATATAAAAATTCCAAGGGGTACAATATACGTTACATAACACACCTAAGTTTGGTCTTTTCTCAACCTTAACACATTAATTCAGCATCGCAGTCCAAGTGACAACACTGAAAACGCTGAAAACAAAACATTTTATGCTTTATCTCAACTATATAGATATTTAAAAGCATAATTCTAAAGCAAAGCAAATGCAAAGTTCAAACCAAATTACATAGATAGACAAATAAATAGTAATATAAATTTACTATTCTTCAGATTTAGTACTCGATTCTCCTCTGAGATCACCCATTGATTGCACATGAACGAAGAGGTTGTAGAAGGGGTACCTCTGAGATCACCCATTGATTGCACATGAATGAAGAGGTTGTAGAAGGGTTGGAATGGAAATCTGAGATCACCCATTGATTGCACATGAACGAAGAGGTTGTAGAAGGGTCAGAATGGAAATTTTTCAGTAGAATCCTCTTCTATCAATTTCATCCTCCCCATCAGCTGTATCAAACTATCTTCTAAATGTCTAGAGTGATCAAAATGTTCTTTAATTATCCAGTCTAGATGATCAAAGAAATCAGAGATATTATTAATTACATTCACGACATTTTGTACCTTCTTCTCCAATTTCTTGATTCTGCGCAGGATCATTAGAGTCTTATCAAGAATTAAGGGTTGAACTGGCAGTGAGTTCTGAGATGATTGATCTACTATAATGGCCATGTCATTTTCATCTTCAAAAGCTGGAATCTCTCGGTTGGGTCCAAAGGCTTCCAAGGTAGAAGTACCTTTTTCCCAATTTTTGTAGGACACTTGGCATTGACTGCAAAGTGATAAAATTATGGAAGAGTGGTCCAAGCCCATAAGTTGATCCATGAACGATCAGGCCCAAAACCGACTTCACAATTATTGATTCAATATCGATCGGCAGTCCCCTTTGGATGCAGTAATTCAAAATAGCACTTTCCTTAGAAAATTTACCGATCTTCATTATCGGTAACAGTTTTGCAGAAATAAAAATGTGCCAGTGTTTCAAAACGGGTTTTAAGAGTGTTGCAAAAAAATTAACATACTTGTTCTCTCTCTTTTCCCAGTTGTCAGTTTCGTCCGTTAAATATTGGTAAATTTCATTCATCTGGTTTCTTGTTGGGACAAAGTTGAAATAGTGGTAGACATGAACGTTATCAATCATGTATAATTCATTGATCCGTGTAGGAGTGAAAGTGATCCATCTTCCTCGCACATAGACGACTCCCTGGTTGATTCTGTGCAAATTTGCATAAAATTCCTTTACCACAGGAACAACTACGGCGGAAGTAGTATAGCACAACACTTACCATCTATGCTGCACTATCATCTCTTCAATTACCGTCGAGGGATTATTCAAACCTTGATTTACGAATCCTCATTCCTTGATCAATCTTTTCTTCATCAGTACCTTATTGAAGATTCGTTGCGCTTCCGCACTAATAAACTTTTGCCGATTGAAAACTCGATTTCTAGGATTATCAGAGGAATTGGAAATCATAGGAATGAATTTGGTGGAGTTTCACTTCATTTTTTGGGGAAATATGACTTAGGAATCAAATTTGGAGTTTAAAAGGGTAACTCCCGCCCAAAAACTGCCAAAAACTACCATTCAAACTCCAGAAACCGCTATCTCGCAGGTCTCGCCATCGGCGGGGTCGAGGGCACCGTCGGCGAGCTTCTGTATTTATTTTTCCTGGAATCTCAGGAAAAACCCATTGTCGGCGGTGTCGATGGCACCGTTAGTGCCCAAGGCAAAAATTGCACAGTTTTGCTCTAGTCCGAATGCGTTCCAATTTTTCTCTATGGATCCAATTGTTATGATGAATCTAGGGTAAATAAGAGTAGTAGAGCTTAATACTACCACAAACTAATGATAATTTCAAATAAAAACTACTATGATCACAATAAAAGTAAAGATAACTATGGGTTGCCTCCCATAAAGTGCTTGGTTTAACGTCATCAGCCTGACCTATTCAGGTGTCATTCAGGTTGACTAATCATTAAAATCTCTTTAAAATTTAGTCTTTTAACTACAAAATATGGTTTTATTGCGTGTCCAATTACTTTAAATCTATTTCCAATTTTTTGATCATCAATCTCAACAGCTCCTTAAGTATAAACTTGAGTCGCAGTAAAGGGTCCTAACCAATGAGACTTCAATTTCCCAGGGAATAACTTCAGCCTAGTGTTGTAAAGCAAAAATTCTTGTCCTAGTTCAAAGTTCTTTTGGTTAATCTTTTGATCATGCCATAACTTTAGTTTTTCCTTATAAATTTTATTGTTATCATAAGACCTTTTTTTAATTCTTCCAGTTCACTTAATTGTAACAATCTCTTCTTACCAGCATCTTTCAAATTATAATTAAATTATTTAATCACCCAATATGCTTTATGCTCCAATTCTACTGGTAAGTGACA
>JXCR01118700.1:0-12979 GCA_002079205.1 Phalaenopsis hybrid cultivar | reverse complement strand
TTAGGTCAGGAATTTCTTATTATGATATGCAATTTTTGTTCTTGATTAAGAAATATCATGTCCTCACTTCTGAATTTTCTATTTTTTTTTGTCTCTAATGTTTTGAAGTTAAATGACATGAACTAGCATTGGCTTTCGGTCTTTCTTTTATTTACCAAATTGCTGCTATGCTAATTATGCCCTTGCTTGAAGCGTTGTTGGTTCTTGTTTTTGAGTATTCTCCTTGTGTTTTGATAGTTTAAAAAGTTGAAGCACTAGGAATGCAAAATCATGTACTATATAAAGGCCAGCGATATGCCTTTGATTTTTAAGGAATGTAAAAAAAAAGAATGTATAATTTGACTTAATTTTTCAGGCTTTCAAGTTCTTGAGGAGCTATACTATAGGACCTGGCTTCATAGGTACATTGGAATTTGATAAGTATCTAATGTAACATTTTCATTCCATGGATGTATTTCTTCATAGTTGTTTCAGAATGAAGTTTGTATGTATTAAAATAACTGCTACATTCCAGAAACTGTTTATTTGGAACCGGATGCATCTTTTTGTTTGTTTTAACGCACTGTGTTAAAGTGTTTACCTGAATCTTGGTGTCCAGCTATGCATAGTGATTTTATAACCTGTTTTTCTTTAATTATTTTTTCTAATATTTTTTTTGCTATTCACCATGCAATTTCAAAGTGAAAGTAGTAAATTCAAACATTTAGGATGGTGATGGATTTAAATATGGCTAAATGCAAGCCACTTCCAAATATACAACAACAACAAGCCTTTGTCCCAATAAGTGCGTCGACTACATGAGTCCCTTTTTCTATTGTGTCCTATTAACTGTCTTATTTTCATTTAATTCTAATAATTTAAAACCATTTTTTATACAACATGCTCAAGTTTTTTTAGGTCTACCTTTACCTTTCTTAATATAAGTCAAATTTAAAACAANTTAAAATAACTGCTACATTCCAGAAACTGTTTACTTGAAACCTGATGCATCTTTTTGTTTGTTTTAAACGCACTGTGTTAAAGTGTTTACCTGAATCTTGGTGTCCAGCTATGCATAGTGATTTTATAACCTGTTTTTCTTTTATTATTTTTTTTAATATTTTTTTTGCTATTCACCATGCAAGTTGAAAGTGAAAGTAGTAAATTCAAACATTTAGGATGGTGATGGATTTAAATATGGCTAAATGCAAGCCACTTCCAAATATACAACAACAACAGGCCTTTGTCCTAATAAGTGCGTCGACTACATGAGTCCCTTTTTCTATTGTGTCCTATTAACTGTCATATTTTCATTTAATTCTAATAATTTAAGACCATTTTTTATACAACATGCTAAAGTTTTTTTAGGTCTACCTTTACCTTTCTTAATATAAGTCAAATTTAAAATAGCTACTCTCCTAACAGGGTCATTAGATGGTCAACGTTTAACGTGACCAAACCATCTAAGTCGGCTCTCTCTCATCTTGTCAATCGCTAGAGCCACTCCAACCTTTTATTGGATATATTTGTTCCACATTTTTTTCTAAGTTTAAAGCCACTCATCCAACCGAGCATTCTCATCTCATTAGCACTTGATTTAATTTTATGCATCTCTTTTATAGGCCAATATTCTACATCATAAAGCATTGTAGGTATCACTACCATCTTATAAAATTTTCCTTCAAGGCTAAGTTGTAATTTTCTATCACATAATAAGCCTGATGCATTCCTTCACTTCAATCATCCAACTTGAACTGTACTAATAACATCCCAATGGATAACACCATCACTTTGAACAATAGATTTGAGATACCTAAAATGTTCACTCCTTTTTAATGAATTGATCACAAATTATTATAACCTCAACAATAGATCCACTATTACTAAATTATATTCTATGTATTCTAATTTAGATCTACTCAAACGAAAGCCTTTAGATTCTAAATTGATCTCAATAAATTAATTTTTTTCCTTAAATCTCTCTGTAATCTTATCCACATGAAGGATATCATCAGCAAAAACCATACACAATATATCTCCTATAAATGTCAGTAAGAACATCGATAATTAAAGTAAAAAAAATATGAGCTTAATGGCGATCCTTGATATAATCCAATTAAAATAGAAAAATACTTGGTCAATTCTCATTGTGTTCGAACAGAAGTAACAACTCCAGTATAAATATTTTTAATGACTTGAATATAAGCAATATCAACACATTTCTTTTTCTAGAGCCCTCCAAAGTATTTTTCTTCGAACCTTATCATAAGTTTTTTCTAAATCAACAAAATCATTTGTAGATCCTCTTTACTTTCTCTGTACTTCCATCAAACCACTCAATAAATGTATAGCTTCCATAGTGGACTTGCCTGTCATGGATCTAAACTTATTTTGAGAAACTTTTGTATCACGTTGAAACCTATGTTCAATTATTTTCTCCCATATTTTTATTGTATGACATATTAACTTAATTTCTCTATGATTTGCACTGTTTTGCATCCTTTTTATTATTCTTAAAACATGAACCAATTGCCTCTTTTTTTCACTCATCAGACATCTTTTAGTTTTTAAAATAATATTAAAAAATTTTGATGTTGAGAAATTGACAAACTTCATAAATATTTTCACACATCTATTGAAATACTATTAGACCATACTGCTTTTCTACATTTTATTTTCTTTAAAGTCTTCTCAGCTTCCGTTTTACTAATAAGACAATGGAAAAAAAAATCTTAGTTATTATTTATGATTTTAAAATCATTGAAGTTGATCGCATTTTCATAATATTCACTGAAATGTTTATCAAAATACCTCATCCACCTATGTTTAATATCCTTATATAAGAAAAAATACTTTTTGTTTTTGTCCATAATAAATATAAGTTGAACTTTTTTTTTCTCTTTATTTGGTAGTTTATAAATATATTTTTTATACTCTTTAATATCTAATCTATTATAGATCATTAAAAATAGAATTTTTATCATCATAAATTATTCTCTTAGACTCCTTAGATGTTATATTATATTTTTTGTAATTTTTCAAGCTTTTACATCTAAATCATTTTTTATAACATAACTTCCTATTTTTTATCTTTTGTTGCATGTTATCCTTCCACCACTAAATATTTTTACTCATAAGAGTTTTTCTTTTTGATTCCCCAAACTCATCTTTTGTAATTTGCTTAATAGTACTTGTTACTTTATCCCACATAGTGTTAGCTTCTTTATAAACATTTCAAATCTTAAGACCTAGAATTTTACCTACAAATATATTTTTATTTATCTTTTAAGTGCCCTCATTTAATCCTATGATAATATTTCATTGTATTTTTTATCTTCTAATCTTTCATCTTAAATTCAAAACTAATAATCAATGTTAGATACTTAAAGTTTCACTTAAAATGAGCTTACAATCTTTACAATTTTGACTATTCATTTTTTTCAAAAGAAAATAATCAACATGTGTTTTATTAGATACATCCTTATAAGTGATAATATGCTCATTTTTTTTAAATAAAGTATTAACAATAATAAAATCATAGGCTAAAACAAAATTCAATCTGACTCTACTTTCTTTATTAGGCCCACCAAAACTATAGCCATTATGAATGCTTCTAAAATTTTCTACCACTCTATTGATATGTCCATTTTAATCTCCTCCAATAAAAAAATTTTTCTTTGAGAGATGCTTTTTGTATTTATTCTTCTAGGTCATTTCAATAATTTTCTTTTGTACCTAATTGAGAAGCATAAAAAACACTTACAAAATTAAGAATCTTTATCAGTAACAAACTTTAGAGCTATAATACTATCTTTAATTATATTAAATTTACAATATTATTTTTCAAACTTTTATCTATATCATTTTTAGTACGACTCTTACATATATACGAAAATTTAAAACTTAAGTTATCAATCTTCTTTGCTTTTTCTACAACCCCTTTATGGTGTGTTTGTTTCGACGTTACGAAATGTGTTCTGAACCGATTTAGAATACCACACAATTGAATCCCGCGTTCGAGTGTAATGTGATACAACCTGCAACACAAATTTTATTACATCACAACCACACCTGGTGGGCCGCATCCTATCTCTACATTTTTCTTTTTTCTGATCTACCCAGGCAATCATGTCCCCTAGCCGCGATATCCTCTTCATGAGAAAAAGGTCGTAGCATTCCGACCTCGTTCGATTTGCTCTTGCCAAAAGACTACATTTTTTGCACCTTGCTTGGCCGATCTCGTCTCCTCTATCTCTCAAGGTAAGATTTTGTGATTTACATACATGGTCATCCTTTCTAGTTTGCTTGCCTCCATTTTCTTCTCCTAGACTACATGATTTCTTCCTTGTTCTTTGAATGCTCCAAAATTTGATCCTTCCATCACTTTTCAGAAGAGTGTATCTCTGTGTGTAAGAAAGAGAGTAATGGACAATGGTTGAAATTTGCTAATAGGAAAGCTTGATATAACCGATTAGGAATATAAGAAAATGGAAAACTTTTCTCAGCAGACATTGTAAAAAGCTCAATCTCGCCACTAATAACAGACAAAAGTATGCGGCATACTTGTCAAAACTCGACATATATGAATTGTAATCATTGGTTCCAACATAAAGGTCAAAGTTTTGGTCTTAGATATGTAAAAATATAAGAATTGTGTGATGCATGTGTAAATCAAAATTCAATCAACAGCTTTTCTCTGCTAGCATGCATCTCACGTTACTTTATTTAGACTGCATTTAACATTTCAAATTCTAGAGATCTGGATGAAAAAATTGATAACGGTAGTTCCTCTTTCGAAATCTGGAATGATGGCAGTGTTTTGCTTGCTTTATTTTGATCTGATTTGTTCAATGTTTTCATTATGACTTAATGTTGTGGCAATTACATATATACTACCCTATTGCTATGTATTTACATATCTAACACCTAATTATCTTTTGGCAACTATTTCTGGAAATTTGTAGCAATTCAAGCTTTGGAATTACAAAGATGGTTTTATAAATGCATGGCGCCACATTATACTAAAGGACAAGCATTAACTTCTATAGAATTTCTATTATGTTATTTCTTTTTTGTTGTTTCTCCCCTATGGCATGGATCACCAAAAGAATCTATTTTTGTTGCCATTTCATATTTGATGTACTTTTTGATGTAGAGAATATTATTGTGTATCTATATTAATTAGTATCATATTGATTATGTGTTTCTAATTTTCTATTCTTGAGCTCTACAACATATAATTGAAATCATAAATAATATGTTAGATACGATTGGAAATGGGCAACACAAGAGACTGTACATCATCCATTATATGAGAAAAAGAAACAAAAATGATTTTGTTTGAAGGAGATTGAATTAGGAAATGACCAACAATACATTTCAACAAAGAATGTTAGTTGAGCAATACAAAGAATTTCAAGAAAGAACCGGAAGATTATATAATAGGACTCAATTAAAGAACAAATGTGATAAGTTAAAAAATGACTAAAAAATATCGAAAGAGCTCAAAAGAGGATTGTTGGTTCGGATCCAATTAAAAACACTATAGATGCATCAAGAGATTAATGGAAGAAGTTAGAAGTGAAAAAAATTTTAAAATGTTTTTATTTTATTTTTTTTAAGTAGAATTATTGGACATAACTTTTACTTTTGATTATGTAAATTATAGGTTGTGCTAAATTTCAGGAAATTTTAGTTTTGTGGAATCAATTCTTAGTTATAGGAGAAGCTTGACTTCATGTTTAGTGGCACTGTAGTGACTGGTGAACATACTTGGACTCATTCTCAAGATATGACTCATTCTCAAGATATGCTAGATTGTAGAGAGAGCTCAAATGATCTCATTGAAAGATTATTGCACAACGGGGATGAATATAGTGAATCTAATCATGCTAGGGCTTCACATTCTTTAAGCCCAAGGGCTAGTAGTAAAAAAATTGACCCCGCATACTAAGAAATCAAATATTAGAATTAGTTTTGAGGTTAACACCGCATAATCATTAGCATTGATTTCTTATGGAATAAAATTATTAGAACAAACAACTGAAATTTATGAAGTTATTACTTTATATATGTTTTTAATAAAGCTACTTGAAGATCCTGTCAAGAGAGAGTTTTTCATATCCATGCCGCATGAGAGGAGGATCCATTACTTGCACTTCTATAAAAATCACAATGACTTATTCATATAAGTTATATGTGTTTAGAGTGGAATGCATTTGACTTACGATGTTTTTTTTTATAGAACAACTACTCATGATGTTAGTTCTTCTGAAGATATTTTTCGTTGAACTACTACTTTTGAAGTTAATACTCATGATGTGTAATTTTAGTTGATACGGTGCTATTTTATTCTACTTGTGATATCTTGTGATGTTTATGATTGTGATATCTTTTGTTATGATGTTTATACTCGTGATATCTTGTGTTGCAATGTTAGTACCTGTGCTATATTATAATGTTTATACTTGTGATATCTTGTGTTGTGATGTTAGTACTTGTAATATCTCATGAAGTGATCGATGTTTATATTTGTAATATTTTATGTTATGATGTTATACTTGTGATATCTTGTGAAGCTACACTAAATTTTTTGCGTACCATAAAAATTTACTGGACTATTTTATTCTAAAATGCATCTTGTATAATATCTGATGGGTTTATAATCTTTACGTGTTGTAGGTGTATCACGAGTCTTATATCTTTCACTCTCTTTGTATTACATCGACACTTGTTGAATGTTTTAGTAAGTTTGTCTTCTAAAATTATCAAACATGAAGATCCAATCTAACCTTTCGAATCATCCTTAAAGAAACATCATATGATTACTGATATACGTCACACTTAAAGGTATATTTTAATCATTTTTTCAACAATTTATAGAATTTTAAAATTTAAATAGATTATTATGTGATATAAGACGGTATCGATGCTATTGCTGAGATTTATATTAATGCACGTGTCAAATGATGATAAAGTTGCATACATTGGACGTCGTGGTTCACCTACATATATAATGACAACATGCAATTTTAATATGTTGTACTTTTGTAATGGTTGTATTGAGGGTAGTGCTCACGATAATTGAATCTTCAAGTTTGCTACACAATCTTATTTGCATAATTGTCCCATGTCGCTTTAAGTTTGGTTGACACTGATGTAAATTATATATTAACTTTTGATAGGGAAACTAATAGTTAACTAATCTAACAAGAAAATTTTATTTTGTGGATGTTGAATATCTATTACAACAATATTTTCAAGTCATTTTTCAACACTAAACATCACATTACAAATTTTAAAAGAGATCTAAATTGTGCGGGGATGAAAATATAAATTTAATAAGCATCACTCGTCATTATGAGATATAATTGAATGGGCTTTTGGAGTTTGGAAGAAAAAGTGAGTTATTTTGTGAGATATGCTTACATATTATTTCAAAAAATAGTTTAAAATTGTTGTTGCAACAAGGATGCTACATAATTGCATAAGACACAATCATTAACATTGATGTTAAATTTAGAAGTGTAGATGAAATGAATCAGTACCTTCTGAAGTATATGGGTATCAATTGGGGTAATTGATGATTGATATTGATGTTAATATTGTCAACTCTTGCATAAGCGATAGATGTGTTGATGAGATGACTGAGTTACGAGAGAAAATCACTGATGTTTTATTTAATGGGCGATTCAATATTATATGCTTAATTTTATAAAAAAGTGTTATTTAATGTAACCAAAGCTTACAAATTATCAAAAAGTACTTAATTATCAAAAAGTACAAATTATAAAAAAGTCACACATAAATTATGATGTGAATGTTTTAGAGTTTTAATAATTTAATTATGAGTTTACCTTTTGCATTTATATAATTTCATTGAACAGTTAAATATAAGAATTACAAATAACTATAAAATCTATAATTTCTATATAATATGGACAAAAGTATTTCAGACATTCATCCATAGATGACTATAACAGAATACTTTCAAATAGAATTTTGAAAATAGAATTACTTACCCAATTTTCTACGACAATTTCTGAACTTAGATTTCATACAATCACAATTATCTCAAACACACATTTAATTTCTCGAATATATAAGATATTTATCTTCTTATGAATTATAATATCTACTAACTCCATTAATTTATCTGTGAGAGTTTGTATCATAATATTAGTTTCATGGAATAACTTCTGTTCACATCCGTTCATAATATGAGAATCCTTGTTTATTTAACACTACATTTAGGCTCCAGTGCAACAACGCTTACACACTTTTTACTGTATTTAGGTAATACATCGTGTCGCATCCAGGAGATACCCTAACATTTACACAATTATTTAAAAGATTCATGTCATATATTTTTTTATAAAGTTTTTTGTTGTTTATCGACTACCTAACGTAACCCTTCATTTTTCGCGTCTGGGACTTGAGACCCGACAATGACATTGTTAAGCCACTTTCAAATATAGTTGATATAAAATTCAAACAAGAATGAACATCAGTAGAGGACTCAAAAAGGTATCCTAAAATAGTTGGGATAAAATTAGTGATGATGATGGGATAATACTAAATGAGATTAAAGCAAATCATTTTTTAGTGAAATTTGATACCATACTTCCCTGTTATTCTTTTCGCTCTATATTACATGCAATTTGTACAAACTATTTTTGAGAAGTAGGTGTGAAGTGACAAAGAAGCTTCCAATCATGGCAAGGTTATTTCAAGACTCGATGTTAAGTTTGTTGTTTTTAATATTCACAGTTACATCAAGGCTCAACCTTGATCATGTTTTTTTTCCATATTGGTCATAAAAATGCTTCACAAAGAACTATACAAAGTGTACTTTGGTGTATTCTGTGTTTTTGTTTGCAAATGGCATGCTTTTGACTGGTGACAACTCTTCATATGGAAGTGAAAGGTAGTTCCTTGAGAAAATTTTAAGATGAAAGGTCAAGGTTAAGTAGAACATAGATTGAATTCATGATATGCAATTTTAATGGATATAAAATTAATAAATGTTAGACAATATCATTGAAAGACTTTATTTTATTTAGATGTGATATTTTGTTTTTAGGATTTATTATAGGACATATTTGAAATATAAAAGTAGAACATAGATTGAATTCATGATATGCAATTTTAATGGATATAAAGTTAATAAATGTTAGACAATATCATTGAAAGACTTGATTTTATTTAGATGTGATATTTTGTTTTTAGATTTATTATAAGAAATATTTGAAATATAAATAATGATTTAACTTCTAAAATTAAAAGTAAGTGGACAAAATGATGATACATTTCAGGAGTGATATTAAGTTCATGGATGCTTAAAGGTTAGTTCTATAAAAAGGCAATTTGGTGAGCTATGCTTCGTGGTTCTACTATTCGGTTCGTAAGTTACTAATTACTAAGGTCAATGTGGCATGAATAAGAATACGCATAAGTGAATAGAGCTTCTAATAACGATGCTTTCGTGCGTCTTCCCTACAAAGATGAAATAAATGAATATTATCCAACCTTTTTTTTAATTATTTTACCAAGGAAATCTGCAGCCATATTGAAATTTGTTCTCTGCACTTATATAGTATTTCAGAGCCGAAGAATCATTGTCTTGTGCCAAGCGGCTGTTTGTGATCTCATTTTTTTGCTCGTTGCTGTTTCATTGATAATCAAAGCAGTTTTTTTTTTTCATTTTTACAATTAATTTCAAGATTTGAAGTGTCCCAACAGAGAAGATTTACAATAAAACTGGCTTCCTTCCTCTTCTCCATGCCTTCAATGAAAATCATATCAACAGATATTTTTCTTCTTGTGCAGTGATCAAAAAGTTGTCATAGAAGAAAAGCAGGAGGAACAAATAGTAAATGTAGTGGTGACTATAAAGGTAAGTTAGAAATAGACAAAATTTTTTATTTTTTCGTACTATATTTAAAAAAAAATTAGAAATAGACAGAATTGAATGCAGATTGTGCAAACTGATCAATAATTTATTCCGGAGAAATTTTTAATGAATAAACTCTAAGCACTTCATATAAAGTTTAGGGAATGAATTTGATGAGCATAATACTGATAAGTTTTGGAGGCTTGAAACTTTTTAATTTGTTTCATCTTGTAGGGTTTGACTTCTTCAGGATACTTATTGGCTATGGATGAGGAGCAGAGATATTTTGAGCTCCATCCTGATGGAAATAGGTAAATTCAATTCTATTTTTACTACTCATCCTCAACTCTTTCATATTTAAGGAGAAAAAAACTGATGTTTTGGTTAATTATTATCTTTGAGGGTTGGACATGTAAGATTTTTGTTCTTGAAATTAAAGTTTTGGATTTGGAAGATAGTTATGACTTTCATCTCTTATTCTTTAAATGCTTCACATTTGTTCTTGCAGCTTTGACTTCTTCAAGGGATTGGTAAGGAGGAAGTTGGACTGAGGTAAACCTTGAACAAAGTATGTTTTGGCATTGAGAAACTATTCAAAAGATCCATAAATCGAGAAAATAAAATGCACATAGATGGATTAGGGAAGTTACTTGGTGAAGAATGATAGCTATATTTTATGTTGGTGTTTAGAGGTCCGACAACATAGATTTATATTTTGGGCTTCTGGTTTANGAAGTTGGACTGAGGTAAACCTTGAACAAAGTATGTTTTGGCATTGAGAAACTATTCAAAAGATCCATAAATTGAGAAAATAAAATGCACATAGATGGATGAGGGAAGTTAGTTGGTGAAGAATGATAGCTATATTTTATGTTGGTGTTTAGAGGTCCGACAACATATATTTATCTTTTGGGCTTCTGGTTTATATGGTTCTGTTGAGATTTCAGAGTTGGCATCATATGAAGGTTTTCTTTGTAATGTTTTTTTCTCTAATGTATTAAAATTTTAATATATAGAAATTGGGGGTAAGTATTATACTTAGTGGATATCAATTTTTTATGGCTTCATAGTTAAGTACACTGTATTTACAAAATGAGTACAGTTTTTTTCTGAAGAAATAGTATCTTTGCTCAAACAAAACAATAGTAACAAATAGGGGTGTCTGGCTCGACATCGGATCGAAATTTTTTAACCGGATCAAATTTGGATTTGATCTTATTAAATTATGATCCGATGTGGCGTGGATCAATTTAATTTTTGAGCCGGCTCGAATATGATTTTTGTCTTGTGAGCCATATCAGCCCAGCTCGAGCCCACCTTGGCCTACCCAGTAATAAAAAATGTATTTTTTTGTGAAANAGCCATATCAGCCCAGCTCGAGCCCACCTTGGCCTACCCAGTAATAAAAAATGTATTTTTTTGTGAAAAGAGAGGTTTCAAATCCTTGCCTCTCAAGCAAAAATCTCTTACCAACAGAGCAATGCATTATGCATTTAAAACTACAAGTTTAGCCGTTAAATATGTAAATACAGAAGAATTTATTTCAATCCCGATTCGAACCAAGAACGGATTGAAATAAATTTCAATCTTTTAATTTTNATCCTTGCCTCTCAAGCAAAAATCTCTTACCAACAGAGCAATGCATTATGCATTTAAAACTACAAGTTTAGCTGTTAAATATGTAAATACATAAGAATTTATTTCAATCCCGATTCGAACCAAGAACAGATTGAAATAAATTTCAATCTTTTAATTTCGCCCATAGCTTGGCTCAAATGGTTTTATCCGAGCTAAAATTCGATTCGATTTTTTAGCGATTTACGATCTTCGAGTCAATTTTGCAAACCTAGTAACCAATCAAGTTTCTAACTTTTGTTTATATTAGAGCATCTTTCTTGAGTAGTGAAATTTTTCTTGCTATANTTTTAATTTTGCCCATAGCTTGGCTCAAATGGTTTTATCCGAGCTAAAATTCGATTCGATTTTTTAGCGATTTACGATCTTCGAGTCAATTTTGCAAACCTAGTAACCAATCAAGTTTCTAACTTTTGTTTATATTAGAGCATCATTCTTGAGTAGTGAAATTTTTCTTGCTATATTAGGGTCCNTATTAATCTTGAACTTGTTTGAGTTGCTTTTAACTCACAAACTTAAAGTTGACCCGAACAATGAGTCACACAAAGCTGAACCTCATCAAGTCGCCTGGCAGATAAAGCCTACTTAATTCCTAGAATTTGGACATTTGACTCACCAATGCGACTGATGAGGTGTACTCCTATATTCTATCCAAAGTTCCCGCTTAATGATTAATTATCAGCCAAACTAACTCACTACATAACTAGTCCGATGCATAGAATTTATTTATGACCTTTCTTGCTATTTTCTTATGTGGCACTTGTACCACCTNGTCATACCGTTTGGTTCGCGCTTTTCGCCAGCTTATCCGAAACTGCGTTTGAGTTTTTACACTAAACGCAGGTCGCGGGCCGGCCCGCGGGCCGCGTTTCAGGATAAGCTACGTTTCAGGATAAGCAGCTTATCCTGAAACGCATAAGCTGCCCCAAACAGACCCTTAATCTTGAACTTGTTTGAGTTGCTTTTAACTCACAAACTTAAAGTTGACCCGAACAATGAGTCACACAGCTGAATCTCATCAAGTCGCCTAGCAGATAAAGCCTACTTAATTCCTAGAATTTGGACATTTGACTCACCATTGCGACTGATGAGGTGTACTCCTATAATCTATCCAAAGTTCCCGCTTAATGATTAATTATCAGCCAAACTAACTCACTACATAACTAGTCCGATGCATAGAATTTATTTATGATCTTTCTTGCTATTTTCTTATGTGGCACTTGTACCACCAATCTTGGTCTTTACCTATAAATAAGAGGCCAAAGTTTGGCAATGGGCATGATAAATCCTTACAATTAATGCCAAAAAATATCCTAATGAAATATCTTATATTCCCAATTTCTTGAATAAAAAATTTGGTTTGATTCAAACTTTCTCTAAAGGGTTGGTTGACTTCTAAACTTTGAACCACCAAAAGAATATTTAAACAAAACCTTGGGTTAAAATTACTACCATAATAAGGCATTAGCACCC
>JXCR01118690.1:29558-41644 GCA_002079205.1 Phalaenopsis hybrid cultivar | reverse complement strand
GTGTTCGGCTCGTTTTAGCTCGAAATAAAAAATATATATATAATTATTTATATAATAATATACTATATATATTATTTATATAATAATATATTATATATATTTATATGTAAATTTATATTATAAAATCTTGTGTGTTAATGTGGTTAATATATTTTTTTTGCATATATTTGATCTAGGTTCAAATTCAACACTTTACATCTATTTTTTCACTTTAATTTTAAGGAACCAATTTTGGGTCGAACACGAACACACTGTTCACGAGCCGATTTCGNTTTAAGGAACCAATTTTGGGTCGAACACGAACACACTGTTCACGAGCCGATTTCGAACAAGATCAGTTTTGAAAGAGCCGAACACGAGCCAAGTCTAAGCTCGCTCAAGCTCGGCTCGTTTACAGCCCTATATTGAACATGTGTTGGTGTTTAAGTGAAATAAAAAATGAATAGAGTGATGAAATTTTGGAAGAATTGAAGATTGAAGAAATGGTTTTAATTTTGAAAGAGATTATTAAAAAATATATATAACAATTAATTTATTTAGATTTAGATTTTATGATTTTATTTTTAAATTCTTTTGTACAAGAATAAATATTATCATTATATGAATTGAGTTGTTTGAACTTCATATTTATTTAATTTTTGTAATTATTAAATCATAAAATTATATTAGTATTCATTAATCAATTTTGTTTTAGAGCTGCTTACAAAAATAGTTGAATTGAGGATGAGTGAGAAATCAAATAAAATAATATAAAATTTTAGAACAATGAAGAAAATATTTAGATGATATAAAGTTTAAATTAGTGGAAAAAATTGAGTGTGTATGTGTTTTAATGAAGCTATTATTATTTCATATTACTAGAGGTTAAAATGATAACATGTAATTTGTTTAAATGAGAATATATTTGGGACTTGAAAAGGTAAACTTTTTAAAAGGTTTTTTTTCAAAAAGTTGCACCTAAAATCTGCATTTTCTCATCGGTCTTGTCTATGTGCGGTGACAGCTTTCTAACTGTGATATGATTTTTTCAAAAAAAAAATTGTAACAGTCACCGTAACTTTTTGAATACTAGATATATTTTCCAGCTACTTCATAACTATTTTTTAATAAGTTGCAGTTGTCACAAACAGACCCTCAGTCTTGGATTAAAGGCGAACAACATCAATGCAGAAAGTTAATCTGAATATGGGTGAAATTTCATTTTTTCTAGAAAACAAAATTATAAGATAAGAATGATATTTCATTTGTAAATAAGATGCCAATCTTATTCTTCAAAAAAAATAAAAATTTAATATTCTCAATGTGATTTTAAAGGATTAATAATGTTGTGTTCAAGCAATAATCTATTGAATATCTCAAACATTTTGAGACAGTGGATAGACCAACCAGACATGCGAGACACGAGTCCTGTAAGACTCGAGCCCCCTGCTCTTTCTAAAGCGGTTGAATATCTCAAACATTTTGAGGCAGGGTGGTGGGAGATGCCCAAAATCTTAATTTCTTAATGGATGACACAAATTTAACATGTCATTAACCAACTTCAAGAGGATTTGGCCATTGTGGCCTATCCTATGTTATTACCTCAAACAAAAGGAATATGATATGGGGCATTTACATACATACAACACACTTCTTATATATTTACATATGTAACACCAAAATTTTCATATTTGNATTTTCCAGATTTTCCTTAGTTTCTTGTTGATGGGGTGCAAGAAAAGGATGTGTCTCTCTGCAAATTGGGGATCATCACTCTTTGAAGTAACTACCAGACGGTTACAAAAGTTTTGCTTAATTCTAATTCTGGCCCTCATCAAATTAGAATTTGCACTTATAGTATACACACTATAATATCATGACAAATGTGCCCAAAGTCATGAACTTAATTCTAAATTAGACCACAATAATTTTGACTTATTTAATGATGACCCAACACATTTATTAATTACATTGTAGTCCCAAATTTAATCCAACAAAAATTTCATATTTAAATGCATAATACTCAAGTTCTTAGTATTTTATTAAAAAATATCATTATTATTAACTTTTTAAAGGTAAAAGTAATTATTTATGCATAAATTTATAATATTGAAATGCTATAAATGTAAATTTAAAATTTTGGGCCGGTAAATATATAGGAATTGTGTGGTAATTGGGTATATGATTTAATTTGAAGTGTTGCTAAATTGTAAACATTTGGGGCCAAGATTTTCTTTTTCATTAATGATTTATACCATGAGTTCACGAAAATAAAAATTAAAAGGGAATTTACATATATATTCCACATAATTGTTATGTATTTACTACAATCATACTAAAATATATACATAAAAATAATTTTTTTAAATTTTAGAAATATAATTTAATAATATTTTAATGTCTTGTAAAAAATTGATTCTAATATATAAGAATTAGATGATATGTATTTAAATATCTTAAATAAAATATATATATATATATAATATTTATGTTTCAATGTTTGAGTAGGATGCTCATTAACTATATTGAACTGTGACATCGATGTTTTTTTTTACTGCGACATCGAATTTTACTTGAAATCTGTATTGACCAATTATGATGGCTGCTAGAAAACTACTGTATAACTTTTAGAAAAAAAAAAAAATTATAGTGGTCATGATAGCTTCTCGAGGAGCTGCTTATTCAAAAAGTTACTCCGCCTCAAAGAGACTCTAATTGAAAAAAAATTGCAATATGTTATTTAAAGTTTTATTTTAGATACAATTAAAAGAACAAAATATTTAAATTTATTTAAGCGTAATACATGAATTAATTGATTATTTATTTATCATAATTATTTTAAAAACCTTAGGGTGTGTTTGGGACAACTTATGGGTTAGGATAAGCAGTTTATCCGCAGCTTGTGTTTAGTGTAAAAATACAATTAAATTTTATGATAAGCGGATAAAACGCACGATCCGAACCGTACAGGAGGTTTTTCAAAAATACTCTGTAGTTAAGAGCATGCCTGATTGCACTTTAAAAATATTAAAAATTTCGCATTTCTAATCGGTTCTCCACCGTGGTCGCCGCCTTTCTGAGCCGGTAGGCGTTCGAAGTCTTCTTCTCCTTCAACATCGTCTTCGTCTATCTCGCTCTTACTCGCATTTGCATTCATTCGCTGCTATGGTTTACATCGATTCTTGGGATGATTTTGTGGAGCGATCTGTACAAATATTCCGCGACGATCCCCATTCTGTAATGTCTTTCCTATCCCAGCTCTCATCATCTGACCACTTCTTCTCCATTCTCTCGTTTTTTTCTGATTCGCTTGATCTTTGATTTTTTTTTTTTTTTGGCTTGCTTTAAGACTCGGTATGTGATGAAGTATCGACACTGCGACGGGAAGCTGGTTCTTAAGGTTACTGACAATCGGGTGGTGAGTATGATTTTCATTGCCGGCTACTTTGTATTTTGTTTTAAAATTTTTCCTAAATATTTGTGTTGTTCTGTGATAGGCTAAGCCGGCCTTTACACCCCTTATGAGCATTTATGATCGTTGAAAAGATGTATTGCAAGTTTTTTTACAGTTATTCCAGATATAAAGCAGTATTAATTTGGATTAATGAAGATTAGCTCAGATTATAAATCCTTTGTAGCTATTACTTAATCTACATCTGATTGTTTGATAATTTTTGTTGTGTGCGGAAATGTTCCTACAAAGGGAGAGGATATGATCATCTTAAGCATGCAATACAATAAGGGTGGTGAAGTTTTTTATGAGGGAAGCCAAAGGAAAAAAATCGTTTGGATGTGGCTTATATCGAAAATTATAAGTGTGGTGAAATTTTTATGAGGAAAACCAGAGGAAATAAACTCATTGGGGTATAGCATATATGCAAAATTTTTACTATCAACTATATGTTAGTATAGGTTTGAATCCCCATTTGAATAGTTGAAGGAAATTAATTAATGATTATCAATAGAAGAGATTGGTTTGAAAGTTTCCATCAAGTGTGTGCTTGAGGGTAAAGAAATTGACACCAATTATAAACTAAGTCATGCCAACCCCTTAAGTAATACCAACTTTTTTTTGTTTGCTTTACTTACAATCCTAAATTTTTTTATTTAAACACTACATTTCACTTACACTGCATTTTGTTTAACAAAAAATAACTTGTAAGTTTACTTGGAACTAGAGAAATTAATTACAATTATATCCTCTCATATTGTGACTGAGATCTTGGTTAGAAGCCAAAGAGAATACTGCTTGATGTTATACCCTTTGGCATGCAATGTGTGCATTTATGAACTTCTAGGGTGCATATTATGAGTTATTTATTTTGAATGAACAAAGCTGATCTTGTCCACTTAGGTATAAGATTTTATGTAGAATAGGATCATATGTACTTAGCCCTTAGTCGATCGAATGAAACTATTGCTAGGTTTGGGTTGTGTAAGGTAGTTGATAATAGTGACAATTCGTATCTTCTTCTAGAATTAAGCAATCAAAAAATATAGTCATGTGGTGGTTATGATCTTATTAGTGGTTGCTATTTTTTGATTTTTTTTTCATGAATCAATGGGAAAAGTTTGAGGGTATCGTCGACTCTTTCTAAAAACCAAATAAAAGTAGTGATTGAAACAATTATTTGGGATGTCCGTTTGTAGCGGTAGATGGTGGCAGTCCAAATTACTACTTCACTTACTATTTGCACAATTATAAAAGATATTTGTGATAACCTTTGGCATGTATATAAATCTTTTTTTTGGGCTATATTGACTGGAGAAGGCCATAAGTGCCTTCGTTTATAAACCTTGAGTGGGCAATCATACGNTTCTTTATATAATCCATAGCTTCGACTAATGGTGCAAAAAATGCTGCTATTTAAGGCAAATATTTTTTTAGCCAGTTTATTTGTTCAACATTTTGTAGAAATTTATTTTATTTTCATGATTATTTTGGATCACAATCTTATACCATATTTGAGATGAGGTTGATGATTATAATGATTAACTTGAATTATTTTACAGCCTTTTTTGGTAGTGCTTTTGAACTTTTTCTTTTGCTTAAATCCTGCTTAAAAAAATAATACTTTCTTGGGAAATGTAAAAGTTGACCTCAATGATTTCATGAATTGCAAAGTAGCTGTTTCATTTGTGTGAGAGTAGCAATGTTTTTCTTTCATACCATACAACAGAACACATCATTATCAATGAAAGTTACCATTGAGGTTTACTGGATTATTGTTAATGCTGTGATAAGGTAACATAGAAATTTGAGAATTTTATTGTGCAGTAACAAACATTTCTAGCATCTTAATTTGTTAATTAGAAATATATGANTGAACTCTCCTCTTACCACTTCTCCAATCTTTTGCATTTTTATTCACTAAATCTTTGTTTTTTTTCTTGTGTAAAGACCCACCCAATATGTAATGAAGTTTTGAAACTCGACAGAAACTAGTTCTTAGGGTCATTGTCAAGTGGATACAATAACAACAAAGCCTTAATCCCACTACGTGGGGTCGGCTACATGAATCCTTTTTCTCCATTGCATCCTATTTAGTGTCATATTTTAAATTTAGTTCTAATAAATTAAGATCATTTTTTATATAATAAGCCCAAGTCTTCCTAGGTCTACCTCTGCCTTCTTAACATAAGTCGAATCTAAAACATTTACTCTCAATCGGATCATCAAATGGTCGACGTTTAATGTGACCAAACCATCTAAGACAACTTTCTCTAATTTTGCCCGTCACAGGAGCTACACCAACCCTATCACGGTCATAGTTAAGTGGATGATAAGAATAATTTTTAATCAATGCTACTTTGTACCTGGTTTTAGAAAATTTTCTTAGCTCTTAAGTAGGGGTGTAAACAAGCCGAACACTTTATATTTCGAGCTCAAAAAGTCTGTTCGTGTTCGGCTCATTTGCTTAGCGAGCAGAACACGAGTCATGAGCCGTTCACGAACAAAGAGTCATTTTGACAACTCTAATCACGTAACCATAAGATGTTAAGGATTAGAGCAAGATTTAAAACATCATTTGAATTTAATTTAATAGTTTTTATTATATTTTTTTTTTCATTAATACTTTTAATTGATTATAAATCTTTGTAGCCTTTTTGTCAATTAATTTTTTTAAAAATACTACTCGTCAAAGATATATATATAATCGATTGGTAGTATTTCGAGCCAAAACGAGCCGAACACGAACGAACAAATATTAGTTCGTGTTGTTTGTGTTCGGCTCGTTAACTTAGTGAACGAGCCGAACACTAGCATCGTAAGGAGCCGAACACGAGCTGTTCGCAAACAACGAGCCGTTTTGATAGCCCTACTCTTAAGTTATGAATTTTATCAAGTAATCAAGCATTACGCGCTTATTTTGCTTATGAAAGAAGAAATTTATGCGGTTACTAGTCTGGGGTACACTTAAAATTAGTTTGTGGGATATTTTTGGTGTGGTAACAGTGGATTAGTTGGTCTCCAATCATTGAATGGTAGTTTTGTTAATTCTTGATATCTCTGGGAAGCTAGATTTGTTATGCTAATTTGGATTAGCTTTTGGGGTTATTTCTGCCACGATAAAAGGTGAAATATTTTCTCAAATTGCAGTTAATCTACACCAAACTGTTTGATTGTGTGTCAGAAATGTTTCTATAGAGCAAGAGTGGATGTAATTGCCTTAGTTTAGGAATGTCCAATGATACAAGTCGATAAGTGTGCAATGTTTTTTTTAACATAAAGGGAAAAGATCTATATGCAAAATTTTCACTGTTAATAAACGAAGTATAGATTTTAATCCCCCTTTGAACTTTTTGAGTACATCAATACAAGATTATCAACGAAAGAGTATGATTTGAAAGTTGTCATCAAGCTGATACTTCAGGGACGTGAACAACAATAATTAACTAAGACAGGTCAACCCTTGAGAAAGACCAACATTTATGTCAGCAAAGGCAATCATAATGATGTCATGATAATGTCCAATTGGTTCTCTGACTAGTTCTCCATGAATGATGTCATTGGGGTAATGGTTTTGTTGATCATCAACATGCAAATGTGGACGAATGAAACAGTGTAGGGTTGGTTGGCCAAGTTAGTTTCCATTGGATGAAATTTGTTCAATTGTACAGAGTGTCGGTTCTAACCAAATTGCTAGAATTTTAGATTATTTGCAACAATGTTTCAATAACAAAATTTTTGTAAATTTTAGTAACGGAACCTCTTATAAAGGTAGGATCCTATTGGATAGAATACAATGAAGAGATGAAGATTCTGAGGTTTTTATTTTTTCCAAGCTTTAATAACACCTTTTAATTTTAAGTTAGACAAATCCCAATGAATCGAGGAGTCAAATTTTATTTCAAAAGAGATAAATTTATTCCACATTTTCATTAGTAGGACTTAAGGGCAAAGTACCGATTGCAAATATAAGGTGGGCACAAAGTCAATTACAAATATTAGACCTACATAGATTTTAATAACTTCTTCAAAGCTATGTTTCTTGAGATTTGTGATTGAGACATTTAGGTTAGAAACCAAAGAATATGCCACTTGAACCAATGCTCTATGGTAAGCAGTAAGAGCATTTCTATACTTCCTAGGGTAAAATTATGGATGTTCATATTATGTCTTTTGTTTATCTAGAACAAACAAAGGTGACCATTGTCACTCTACCATAATAATTTAGGCGGAATAGGATTGTATGTTTGGCCTTTAGTCGTTCCAATGAACATGCCCTTGAATCGGGTTACGTCAAGTGCCGACAGTGGTGAAAATTAGTACCTTCATCTATAATTAAGCAATAAAAAAACTATAAGCATTTATATGGCAATGTAATGATCTCAATAGTGGTGGTGGTTTCTGAGATATTTGGGATGATACCTTGCCAAAAATGTGAAGACGGAAATCATTGAATTTGTTAGAATCCAATGAATATACACACCCAAATAATTGTTTGGTGTGCAAGCCAGTACTTATTCTTATTTTTTGCACAGATATCGGCTTTTGCGAAGAGGAGAAAGGACTGATATATACCTAATTGATTTGGTCAATGTTAGTTTTGAATTATATTAGGCCTTTTGTGCCACAATTACATCAATCTAAATGTCCAAGTGTGTATGAAATTTGGTTGACACCATAAAGTTTGTTTAGAGGTCTACTGAGACCTTTTGGGCTCATTTGGGCATTTGTTCAATCAAATTGAGCTGAATTAGACTTTTGTTAGGTCTTTTAAGGCACATTGGGATTCATGCTCCATATAAAAATTGTGCTTGATCAACTAAGGTTTTTATAATCCCAACAATTCTAAGGGCCCGTTTTGGGCATCGGTGCAGTGGCGTTGCGACACTGTAGCGTAGTTTTGTATGTTTGGGTAAACTACATTTTGACAACTTTTTCAAAAAGCTGCTCTGTGTTTTCCTGCCTGTCCTGGCTAGATGTGATGACAACTTTCTAGTCGCGGTCTGACTTTTAAAAAAAAAAAATTTAATAGCCACTGTAGCTTTTTGAACATTAGATTATTTTTCAGCAACTTCACAGCTGTTTTTTAATAAGAAAGGATTTTGCATGTTGCAGGTTGTGATGGTTGAGTTTGGTTATAGAATTTTTAAACTATTTTTAAAAAAATGGCATTTTTTAAAGAAAACTTTTAATATATTGTATTATGTCTATGGGATATGTTTTTCATATATTGTATTATATCAGCATGCTTGATATGCATAATAATAGTGAGAACAAATGCATACCCTATAAGTGTTTATGCAAAATGTTGAGAAATTGCATGGATTTGCTAATTGATATCGTAAGTAATTTTACCGCATATAAATTTATATTTAATTTGATGGAATTGATTAATCTTGAATTAGATTTCCAATTAGGATGGAGTGATAAGAATCTAAAGCCCGAGTGTAGCCGTGTTTCAACAACTTATGGTATGGCTAGAATTTTTGGTTGAAGGTTTCTATCCATGCCTGCCTTCTTGCATGCATAATTTGCTACCATTTAATGAAAATTATTTGGCATGCTCGTTAATGGAATAGTAACACATGCGCATCTAAAAAAATAAGATACTCATATTTATAGCCGTGTTACGTTTAAGAAATTATGAATGTCTGATGGTTTTAAGGTTTCATATTCCATAATTACAGCAAGATTAAAAAATAATGTAGCAAGTATTAATGTCTTTTGAGTGATTCAAATTTCCTTACTTTTAAAAGTGATCCCAATCAATATATTAAAACAGTTAAGATTATTAAGAGTTTTTTCCGTACACTATAAAGATGCTAGGGAATGTTTGATTAATGCTTTTGGTAAAAGGGTTTGTTATCGTCTGTATAATTAAGCATTGATGTTTCCTCAGGACGAAAGCAGGTTTATTTTGTGCTTTCTAAAATACAGATGCATTCATTTATTGTGAAGTTTAATGGGAAATGGTATGGGACTAGATTTCTTTATATAATCCATAGCTTCGACTAATGGTGCAAAAAATGCTGCTATTTAAGGCAAATATTTTTTTAGCGAGTTTATTTGTTCAACATTTTGAAGAAATTTATTTTATTTTCATGATTATTTTGGATTACAATCTTATACCATATTTGAGATGAGGTTGATGATTATAATGATGAACTTGAATTATTTTACAGCCTTTTTTGGTAGTGCTTTTGAACTCTTTCTTTTGCTTAAATCCTGCTTAAAAATATAATACTTTCTTGGGAAATGTAAAAGTTGACCTCAATGATTTCATGAATTGCAAAGTAGCTGTTTCATTTGTGTGAGAGTAGCAATGTTTTTCTTTCATACCATACAACAGAACACATCATTATCAATGAAAGTTACCATTGAGGTTTACTGGATTATTATTAATGCTGTGATAAGGTAACGTAGAAATTTGAGAATTTTATTGTGTGCAGTAAGAAACATTTCTAGCATATTAATTTGTTAATTAGAAATATAGGGTATAGCTAGCCTTAGAAAAAGTGTGGAAAAGGTTAAGCACTATGCTCTTTGAACTTACAATTTACCTTGATAAACTATGATGGTCATAGCTGATTTGGGATGATTGAAGAGCTTAGTGAGTCTGCGAGTGAGTTATTGATTAGGGGTCTATTATAGAATTTATTTTAGTAGGAAACCATAAATATGTTTTATAGAATGTGCTAGAGTTAAATTTATATTGCTTTCGATGATAATGATCAAATCAACTTAAGAGAAAAGTGATTGAAATTTTCTTTGGGCATATTTTTTTTGTCATACAAAAGATTGGAATAAAAATTTTTCTATGGGCATGGCTAAAAAAAGTTAGAATATCAGGATGATATTTGGATTATATTGAAAAATGTCTCTTAGAAGTTACAAAATGAGCTTATTTGAGAAAGAAGTATCACTTATGGAAGAATAATTAATAAGATGAAGTGAACAAAAGCACAACTTAAGGAGTTAGATTAATACAAAGGCATAAGTAAAAAAATATATGAAATATGAACTCCAAATCAAGAGAACGACAATACGAGACGCTAATATGGTGGCATGGCAAAATCATAAAAAATGGTACATGACATGCTATGGACAAGGTGTTTTTTATAAATTTTTAACATAAAATGTGTAATAAAAATATCTGATGTTAATATTTTCAATTTAAAAAACATCACACAAGAAATTATAATAACATGTCACATAAATGCTTGTGGGGTAAAAATTTGGCATTTATTTAATTTACATTTTAACATTTCATTAATTGTTCTTAATTATAAGCACACTAACATTACTGTTAATAATTAGATATAATCTTGTCAATATCAATATTTTATTGCACATAGAAAATGCCTAAAACTCAAGGAAATAGTATGTAATATTCAAAATAATTACATATTGTATAAATTCATTGATGTATTGCTAATTTAACTAAATACATTTTGACAAAGTTTGAAGGTTGGAATAGAGGTGGATAGCACCATGAGTGTCCGAGTAGAGATGCTTGAAGATAACTAATGATTTTTTTTTTTTTTTTGGTGAGTCATCACTTAGCTCACCAAGTCCAAGCAGGGATGCTTGAAGATGATTCTAATGATTATTTTGTTTGTGGAGTCACCTAGCAAACCAAGAGGGAAGGTAGCCTAGTCATACCAAAATTTAGGAGCCACTAAGCTCCGGCTTCAAGAGAGAACAAGTCTCGCTAGATTTCATTCATCTGCCACTCTGTCTCATAATAGTACACGGGGCATATATATAGCCTTATAAAAGAAGGNTCATACCAAAATTTAGGAGCCACTAAGCTCCGGCTTCAAGAGAGAACAAGTCTCGCTAGATTTCATTCATCTATCACTCTGTCTCATATAGTACACGGGGCATATATATAGCCTTATAAAAGAGGAAGAGATATTAATTCATCCATTTTAAGATAATTACATAGAAAATACAAGGAAATTAATAATTTAGTTTCTCTCATTGCATAAATTTTGAATTTGAACTTTTGATATTTTTTCTTCATTAATTTCAAAGTGGCTCTTAAATACATTTTGACAAAGTTTGAAGTTTGGATAGAGGTGTATAGCACCATGAGTGTCCGAGTAGAGATGCTTGAAGATGACTGTTGATTTTTTTTTTTTTTTTTGAGTCATCACTTAGCTCATCAAGTCCAAGCAGGAATGCCTGAAGATGACTCTAATGATTATTTTGTTTGTGGAGTCACCTAGCAAATCAAGAGGGAAGGTAGCCTAGTCATACCTAAATTTAAGAGCCACTAAGCTCTGGCTTCAAGAGAGAACAAGTCTCGCTAGATTTCATTCATCTGTCACTCTGTCTCATATAGTACACGGGGCATATATATATATTCTTGTAGAAGAGGGAGAGATATTAATTCATCTATTTTAAGATAATTACATAGAAAATACAAGGAAATTAATAATTTAATTTCTCTCATTGCGTGAATTTTGAATTTGAACTGTTGATATTTTTTCTTCATTAATTTCAAAGTTTGCACATGTTTAAAGCTTCCCTTAATGGTTCGCGCCCCTTAATTTAATTTCTCTCATTGCGTGAATTTTGAATTTGAACTCTTGATATTTTTTTCTTCATTAATTTCAAAGTTTGCACATGTTTAAAGCTTACCTTTATGGTT
>JXCR01118675.1:7881-71213 GCA_002079205.1 Phalaenopsis hybrid cultivar | reverse complement strand
TTTGACATACATAAGTGAGTGTAAAATATAATCATAATTTCAATCCACCTACAACCATCCCAACAGTTCAAGCCTAACAAGCAGGACTAAATTACACCAAACAACCAATAGGTATCACGGCTAAGGACTGCAAGAGGAGCAAATCTCTATACTGTATCCCTCAGAGATGAGGGATACATAAGAAATGAGTGTTATGCATGTAAATGCCCCAGTTATTTTCACATTGTTAATCCCCAATTGGCTTTAAATCCACATCTAATCTCCTCCTGAATTAGCATTCCAATCCCTATCACCATAATTCAGACTCAAACCCTACAAACAATCAATCACAAAAACATGCGGGGCCATTTACATATATACCCACCTAATTCTCATTTATTTACATATCTAACACCTAAATTTTACTTCGTACATTTATATGACCAAAATCTTTCATATCACATCAAATAAACCATCATTTTAATTTTTGAAAAGTGAAATTCACATTTTCATGCACACACACATTAGTACGTATGTCAAAAAAATTGAAATTCAAGTGTTATATATGTAAATACATAGGAATTGGATGGTATATATGTAAATATCCCCCAAAGATACAAATAGATGAAAAATTATTACCTGTGGACACCACAAGCAAAGTTTGTGTGCATTGTCAGATCTGCACCGTCAAAAAATTTAGTGGGCCCCGTTCTAACAAAAAAAAAAAAGATGGATTTCAGTGATTCAGATCGGACACCGCAGACAAATTTGCGTGTGATGTCCGTACGCAATAAGCGCTCTAGATGAAAAATTATTACGTGTGGTTACAAGAATTTGATGCTCAACATAAATGAAAACAAGCATCAACAAATTTTGAGATGCCCAACAAACTTCTCTCCAATTCTAAACAACAATGTGCTCATTACAATTGTTTATCAAATTGAATGTGAATGGCAGATGCAGTTTTACTCATAATCAAAACACAACCTTATTAAAAATTAACTCACAAATCCAGAAAAAGCCATTCACCAAAAGAAATTTGAATAAGGGGCATTTATTTGCATAACTCACACCTAAACTTTCATTTAGGCACATAACCCTCAAATCTTTAAAGACAAAATTACATACATAGCACCCAATTCTTACAAATTTACCTATCTCACACCTAAACTTTCATTTTTACACAAAAAAAAACACTTTACCAAAGGATGGAAAGAGATAATGAGTGCTACTTTTCATATGATATTTGTAATTATGAAAGTTCAGGCGTGAGATAGGTAAATATGAAAGTTTTGGGTGCTATGTATGTAATAGCCCGTCTTTAAATATGAAAGTTTTCAAGCATAAGGTATAAGGCAGCAAAGTGCTAGGTATGTAAATATGAAAGTATAGGAAGAATTGCGAGCTAGGTATGTAAATTTCCCTTTGAATAAATCCACTTGCCAGTCAGATTTATTCTAAGTAGAAGGTGGAATTTTCCATTGGTGAGGCACTGGTCCAATATCATATATGATTTCTCTGTGGCAAGACCAGACCAGCTTGATTGCTTCAGGTGTTCCTATTCCTGCACCTCTTGGATCACCAGCTGGTCCAAACCTGGAACAAGGTTGTCCCCAGTTAATATGCTGATTCTGGATAGAAAAGGGTTGTTAAATCTCAAAATGGTTCCCCACAATTCAAATTTTGGCAAAATAGTTCCAAATTTTGTAGTGTTCAGATTTAGTCCCCCATCTATCTAAAATTGATGTCAATTAGCCCTTTTTTTTGTAGTCAATGAAGAAACTTGAGATTATTTTGATTAATTTTTAATACTTGAGGGACTAAATTAGAGTAATTACAAAACTCGTGGACTAAATCGATTACATATAAATAGTTGGAGGATCATTTTGGGATTTAACTTTTTAAGAAAGAGATGCATTTACGTACATAGCACACAATTCTTATGTATTTACAAATTTCAACCCGAACATTCATATTTATACACGGCACTCAAATTTTTCATATCACATCAACAATATATTATTATCACTTTTTAAAAGTGAAATACACATTTTCATGCATAGGGTTAAAACACCAAAGTACTATTGTATAAAAATATGAAAGTTTAGGTGTGAGACATGTAAATACAAAAGAATTGTGTCATGTATTTAAATTTCCCGGAAATAGAGCCTTTGTGGAGCATATATTTGCCATACCAATGGTTCTGAGGAGCGCCGGTTGTTCGAGCCCTGATGCCGGCGTATGTCGTCCCGTTAATGGACTTTCCAAGAACTTCCTGCAAGGAAGATTCATGGCAACGGGAAGACTTAAAAATTGCACAATTGAGTATTGATGCATTTTTCGTCTGTGAGGTGTGGCATAAGCCTTAAGGAGTTCAAGACATAGGCATTAAATTCAAGAAATTATGTAAAATAACAACTATTGTATAAAATTCAAAGCGTGAATTAATAAAAAACATATTAATATTCTAAAATATTAACAAATTTAAAAAGTAACATAATAACATTCTAACTAAATAAAGAGTAATAAATTACACAATAAGAAATAACATGTTAATATACTAACTACAAATAATAAAGTATGACAGGCCATATAAATATTAAAGTATCAAAGAACGCTAAGATATCAAAATTAAATACTAAAACATCACAATATAACAAATAAAATAAGTTTGACACAAGTCTTTGTCTGTCACTCGTGCTACCACCCACTGAATTGTTGATCTCACCTTATCCTCAATCATATCAATATTCTCTCATTCCTCTTCATTTATAATCTCAATTATTTTTTTTTCCAAATGAATAATAGTCAATAAAAATAAACTATATTGACAGTTACAACTTTTGACTATATAAACTCTTATGGATATATTTTCATTTATTTCATTTTACTTAGCATGTGAACCAATGAGATATATTGATATTACTTTTGGCTTTTTGTTAAAAAAGACTGCATACAACCTCAAAAATTTGAGACAACTTGCAAGGTGAAGTGCACCTCATCCAAGGTGAGGCATACCATGAGACAATAAGGCGTAAGCCTTAAGATTTTTTTGTAAAAAAATGCTAAGGTGCTCCTCTTGTCTTGCCCAATATTAAAAAGGGCAAGAGAAACATAAGGCGATTTATTCATTTGGGCGATTTAAATAAATACACGACAATTTATATATATTTACTTATCTAACACGTAAATTCCAATAGTTACATATATAACACTCAAATTTTAACACCAATCAAAAATAGCAATATTATTAGCTTTTAAGTGAAATAAACATTTTCATGCATATGTTTTGATATGATTATGACACTGAAGTTCTATAAAAGTAATATCAAAGCTTAGGCATTAAATATGCAAAAACATTAGAACTGTGGTATGTATGTAACTTTCCCTTATTTATAATCAAGCTTTTATGCATGACACTAGGCATGTATATAAGCACATATGTTTGCAGGATTAAATATATAATGTTTTCAGGATTAAATTTAATGTTCAGGACAGGCTCCCATGGAGATTGGATTGAACCAACCTATAGCAGGCTTGCATTAGAACAAAATAAGACCAAATTGTTTAACTCAAACAATCGTTAAAAGCCCTACCATACTGCACTACTATAAGCAACTACTACTGTCCATTTTAGAAGTGCAACTAAAATGACATAGACAATTTGTTAACTCGAACAATCGTTAACAAGATTCTTAATTTTAGATCATGCAATGGTGATTAGTTATGTTCTTGTCACGCTCTGCATAATGCAGTGCTTCTTGGCATTTAATTATTTGGGAATACCACCCAAATCTTATCCATTTATTATTTATATGTTTTACATTTATACCGCCCAAATCATTCATATCACATAAAAAATATAACTTTAACTTGTAATTGTGAAATACAAAATTTTTTTGCATATCAAAGGCGGTATATAAGAAAAATTAAAATTTGTGTTAGATATGTAAATACATAGGGATTATGTGGTACGTATGTAAATCTTTCTATTAATTTTTTAATAAAAAATGTAATTCACGTGTAATTGTTTCATACCCTGCATGGTAGGAAGGGAATGGAACCTTTCTATTGTGGATAGGCGTTGTTAGAATAGATTAAGATTGGTCCTGTACCATTCTCAACTTAACTTGGACTATGAGGAGTCTATAAACAATTGTCCGAGGCAAATAATTTACAATTTTTATTTTGAATGAAATATATCATCTAAATTTTAAATCTTTGAGTTTAGATACAAAATTCCTTTGAATGCAATACAAATACAATTAAGTGTTCAGAGGGAAGTCATCTTCTTGTAACAAAGCCCAATTTTCTTTAAGTCGGTTTTCTTTTTCTTCCTTTTTTCTTTCTTTCTTCTACATGATATGTTATTTGCTAGTTTGGTTCTATTGATTTTCGTGCTACTGTTAATGTTTTCATTAAAAGAAAGTGAATTGTTGGAATGATTATTAGCTAATTACATATGAATCCTCAATTTTTCATACTAAGCACCATAATAATTAAAGGCATTTACTTACCACTCAATTCTTAAGAATTTGCATATCTAACACGTAAATTTTGCTTTTTTACATTTGAAGCAACCAAGCCTTTCATATCATACCAACAATATCACCATTTTAACTTTTAAAAAGTGACACCTTCTCATGCATAGATAAGGTGGTATGTATGTAAAAATTGAAGTTTAAATGTTAGAAATGTAAACCTATAGGAATTGAGTGATATGCATGTAAATCTTCCTATTAATCCCGAGTCATATTAGCATGACAACAGGAAATCATAATCCAGTCATATTAAATTATTGTGCCTCTCAGACAGGCCTTTAAAGAAATGTATGTTTCTCATAGCATGCGATACTTGACCAAATTCTCAGAAAACGATCATTTTCATCATGGACGTTTAAAAACGAAAAATGTACTACAGAGGCAATTCTAAATAAAAATCCAAACTACCTACCATTAGCATGATAACAGAGCCTTATGAGATCAATGGTTAAAATTTTTAAATAAAAATGACAAACTTAAAAATCAAGTGGCAAAACAGCCCTAAAACCATTTACATAGGGTCATTTTAGTCCAAAGTATATTAACATGTCAAATTAGTCCCCGCACTTTTCTAATATAGGCTGAAATTGAATCTAATAATGAGTATTTTTAGGCCACATTAAAGGAGGGGAGACTAAATTGACATTTTTATATACTCTGGGACTAAAAGGAACCCCTACAAAGAATCAAGAGATCATTTTGATATTTTTCTCGCTATAAATCATACCTGTAAGAAAAGTGGATCGTTAGAAACAACGGCAGCTGTCAAATGCGCATGCATCCTTTCACAAGCCTCCAACACAAGTGTTAGCTGGTCCTGCTTGTATTGCGTGATAATCTGTTATTGGAAGTAATATTAGAATCACCTATAAAATAATACAGCCTCACGGAGTCATTGCATGGTTGTTGATACAAGGTAACATTTCTAACATGTAGCAAGTAACAAAAACGCTAGCAATAATATTTCATTATTTTAATCATTCAATCTGACTAGCCGGTCCCCCAACTAATTCGGTATATGTGTGAAACCACTTCTGCACGAAATTGAATAATCCGGTTGATACCGGAGTTAACCCAAACCACGACTATGACACGACAAATTTTTTTTATATTTAAAAACGAATACAATGACGAATCCTTACAACAATAACACATAAACAGTAAAAGATATAACACATAAATGACAAATGGGATAACACAAGGTAAATGAAATTGCAAATGCAGAATTGGACTAAGCATGAGCAGAAACAGTCCTGTATGGTGGCGGATCCGGCGTGATAGTGAGGAAAAAAAGCTGAAGACTCGCTGGAAGTGATGTGAGGTGGGTAGCAGTGGACGAGAGGCAAGGGAACCCTGGAAGACGGAGCGATATGCTAGAGAAGATCGCAGGGGAGGACCGGCTGGTGAGGAGGTGTGGTCAGGTGGTGTGATGGTCACAGGGAGGACTTCAAAGGGTTGGCAGCCTGCTGGTGGAAGCGGGGTGGTTCAGTAGGGGCTGACGGGAGTGAATCAGTGGTTGTTGTGGAGAACCTGCGGGACTAGCAACTGGGGGGAGGAGACCGGCAGGATAAACACTGGAGGAGCAGTGCTGCAAGGTAGTTGGAAACATGGTAAAGTGGGGAGGTAGTTACCACCTCGGTGGGGTACAACCGAAGCACCACCTGACACAGGATTCCTGAAGGTTGATGTTGCTCTAACGTCATATCAAAATTATCACCATCACTATCTTTTAAAAGTGGATTTTACATCTGTTCATGCATACATTTATGACACCAAGGTGTTATAAGTGTAAATATCAAACTTCGGGTGTTAGATATGTAAATAAATAAAAATTGTGGTATGTATGCAAACTTTCAAAAAAAAAAAAAGAAAAGCTTGCCTTGAAGCTCAGACATGGTTATCAAGACAAGAGCTTCCAACAAATAAGAACTTGACCAGAGAGCTGAAACTAGTCTTCCATTTACTAAGTATGCCAGTGATATATTATGAACAATTAAAAACGATAATATGGTAGCAGCAAGCTCAGCTTCTACAGAGTATAGATTCTTTGCATTACCTGGAATGGGCCAAAAAGCTCCGTTGTAACTAGCTCGTAATTTTTATCCTTAAGAATCTCATCAATCGGAATAAAAATGGCAGTTGGTTTCAAAGCACCATAGATTTTTGGAATAGAATGATTCTCCAAGGGCTGGCCTCCAAAAAATAACTTTGATCCTGGTATTTCAAGTAACTTCTCAATGTGTTCCACCATTCGATCTGTTGTAACCTGTGGAAGATAAGCTAAATAGCAGTCAGAGCAACATCAACTTCAGGAATTTACTTCAATTGACCATACCAAAGATATTTTGGTTACATTGATCTTACACATTTCTTACTTGTGCTCCGCATAAGGTAGAGGTACCATTTTACAAAATGGAAAATGTAATTTACATACTAACCAATATACAATGCAGCAAAGTAAAAATCTAATAAAAACCTGTAAAAAACTTTCAAACTTGTCTCTTATTCTCTTGCTTCGAAAAAATCTCGCTAATCATGCCGTAGAAGTTATTCTANCCTTTCACAAGCCTCCAACACAAGTGTTAGCTGGTCCTGCTTGTATTGCGTGATAATCTGTTATTGGAAGTACTATTAGAATCATCTATAAAATAATACAACCTCACGGAGTCATTGCATGGTTGTCGATACAAGGTAACATTTCTAACATGTAGCAAGTAACAAAAACGCTAGCAATAATATTCATTATTTTAATCATTGAATCTGACTAGCCGGTCCCCCAACTAATTTGGTATATGTGTGAAACCACTTCTGCACAAAATTGAATAATCCGGTTGATACCGGAGTTAACCCAAACAACGACTATGACACGACAAATTTTTTTTGTATTTAAAAACGAATACAATGACGAATCCTTACAACAATAACACATAAACAGTAAAAGATATAACACATACATGACAAATGGGATAACACGTGGTAAACGAAATTGCAAATGCAGAATTGGACTAAGCATGAGCAGAAACAGTCCTGTATGGTGGCGGATCCGGCGTGATAGTGAGGAATGGAAGCTGAAGACAAGCTGGAAGCGATGTGAGGTGGGTAGCGGTGGACGAGCGGCTAGGGAGCCCTGGAAGGCGGAGCGATATGCTAGAGAAGGTCGTAGAGGACGATCGGCTGGTGAGGAGGTGTGGTCAGGTGGTGTGATGGTCACGGGGAGGACTTCAAAGGGTTGGCGNATGAATTGCCCGTTCGGATGGCTCGTCTTCCTTGTTTGGATCATAGTGTCATCTCTGTAGTTGGAATTGTTCGTCAACATCACGTGGTATCAATTCTAGTCTAGATAACTCATGGGCTTTATCTGAGTTGCTCGTCAAAGTCAATGGGATTAGGAAATGAACATACGAATGTCAACTTCATCGTCATCTGGAAGCTCATTGTTCTATTATGACTTAGTTAGGAAGAAATTGGGTTTGCATTGTTTTATCTGCTTCGATTTTGTCTTCAGCTTCCAACAGAAAGTGACAAGGTTTCCATGATCTTCGTCTACCTTCGACTTTGTTTTCAGCTTCTTCGTTTGGAAGCCGTTCATCGGCTTCGTCTTCGGTTGCCATAAGGGGAGGGATTGCGCTTCTATCTCCTAGATGATCAAGATCGACCAGAGCTTCTACTGCGTCTCTGTCAAACACCTTGTCTGTGTCGTCGTGTGCCATCGTTNCTTCCAATTTTCTTCTCTCTGCAAGCTCTTTCATTTGAGGAACAAGAGAACTTGAAGCCCAATTCTGCAAAAGGTAAAATAATTTTTTTTAGTGTTTCACGATAAAACTCGGAACAGTTGTAAAGTTAATAAGGGCCTCAAGTGAATCTAAAAATTTTATAAGAAAAATGNAAGAATCTCATCAATAGGAATAAAAATGGCAGTTGGTTTCAAAGCACCATAGATTTTTGGAATAGAATGATTTNCAACAACCACAACCCCTCCCCTACAGCCTCCAGCCACCTTCCAACCCACTTCCAGCAACCGCAGCCCTTCTCTTACAGCTGCCTGCCACCATCCAGGCATCTTCCAACAACCGCAGTCATCTCCCAGCGGACACCATTCCCTCTTGCCGCCTCCCCTCAGCCGCAACCATCTTCCATCAACCGCCAACCCACTGCCAACAGCCTCCATCCTCGTTGTCAGCCACGAATATTTTTCCTTGTCCATGTTGTTCATTTTTGTTTGTTGTTACTTCCTGCTTTTAAATGTCATGTTTGTAATTCATTTGGAATTCAGAGAATTTGTTTCCATTGTGGTTTGGGTTTTGTCCAGTATCACCTGTTTTGGATGACCTAGTCATTTCTAATATTGATCAATTTTTAGCTTTTGATTTTGATCGAATAACTAGAATAAAAGATTTCTATCAAAAAATAGATGAAATAATTAAATTAATGTCCAATAATTTAGGTTTAGAACCATATTTAAAACCATCAAAAGTGGACATCCTAAATTAAAATTGTGCATATTGAATTGATGAAATATCATTATTGTGTCATTATTATATAATTTAAATTATATTAAAAAAATTAATATATATTACATCATCTGATACAACCATGATTGAACTATTAAATTCTGAACCTTTTCATCTTTAATGCATGAGAAAGCTTGAGCTCCTATTTGTATTTCTTTTTCTGCACTTATGTTACATTATCCAAATGTAAAAATAAATAATTAATTAAAAAAACAAATGATCTACAGTGGATATCTTAGTTTTCCATTTAGCCGTTGCATGGCATTCTCTCTTCTCTACCCAGCATGAACACATACACACTTTAGATGGATTGGAAATACTAGACAAAACCAAATGAAAAGGTATGCAACTATAATGTAAAGAATTTGGCACTGAGCGTTCTATGGTAGTCCAGCATGTGCCATGGGACAAGCTATGTACAGTCCTAAGGGCCTTGACCAACCATGACTGCACTAAGACAAGCCTAGAAAACAAAAGAGGTATTTGCATACATACCACACAATTCTTATGTATTTACATATCTAACACCTAAACATTCACATTTACATGCATACCACTCAAATCTTTAACGTCATATCAAAATTATCACCATCACTATCTTTTAAAAGTGGAGTTTACATCTGTTCATGCATACGTTTATGACACCAAGTGTTATAAGTGTAAATATCAAACTTTGGGTGTTAGATATGTAAATCAATAAAAATTGTGGTATGTATGCAAACTTTCCAAAAAAAAAAGAAAAGCTTGCCTTGAAACTCAGACATGGTTATCAGGACAAGAGCTTCCAACAAATAAGAACTTGACCAGAGAGCTGAAACTAGTCTTCCATTGACTAAGTATGCCAGTGATATATTATGAACAATTGAAAGCGATAATATGGTAGCAAGCTTAGCTTCTACAGAGTATAGATTCTTTGCATTACCTGGAATGGGCCAAAAAGCTCTGTTGTAACTAGCTCGTAATTCTTATCCTTAAGAATCTCATCAATCGGAATAAAAATGGCAGTTGGTTTCAAAGCACCATAGATTTTTGGAATAGAATGATTCTCCAAGGGCTGGCCTCCAAAAAATAACTTTGATCCTGGTATTTCAAGCAACTTCTCAATGTGTTCCACCATTCGATCTGTTGTAACCTGTGGAAGATAAGCTAAATAGCTGTCAGAGCAACATCAACCTTCACGAATTTACCTCAATTGACCATACCAAAGATATTTTGGTTACATTGATCTTACACATTTCTTACTTGTGCTCCGCATAAGGTAGAGGTACCATTTTACAAAATGGAAAATGTAATTTACATACTAACCAATATACAATGCAGCAAAGTAAAAATCTAATAAAAACCTGTAAAAAATTTTCAAACTTGTCTCTTATTCTCTTGCTTCGAAGAAATCTCGCTAATCAATGTCGTAGAAGTTATTCTCAGTTGCCGTGAAAATAATTTAGTACATGAAGCTCCACTTACCAAATTCTTTATGGTAAATCTATAAGATACTTATGTAGGGCGATATGAAGTTTTGAATTTAAAGATATTCTCGTTTTTTTTAAATGATAGATAAGTATATGCAGCATTCCTGAAATCAAACAGTATATACAGTATTCCTGAAATCAAACAGTTAGCATTACTTTTAGCTTTGAGGAATGAGATAGAGGGGCTTACTGTAAGAACAGGCCCTATTGTTAAATCTTCCAATTTTCTTCTCTCAGCAAGCTCTTTCATTTGAGGAACAAGCGAACTTGAAGCCCAATTCTGCACAATGTAAAATAAATTTGTTTAGTGTTTCACAATAAAACTCGGAAAAGTTGTAAAGTTAATAAGGCCTCAAGTGAATCTAATAATTTTATAAGAAAAATAAAAGATCGGAAGTAAATATGAAGTAAATAACTATCCTATCACAGCCGTTAGACATGGTAAGTAATAAAAATAAATTTATCAAAAACAGGGATATTTTTGCTCTTAAGAACAATTGGAAATATGCAAATGCCAAAATGGATTATTATAAAAAAAAGGAGAAAATCTTAAGTAAATCTTTTCTATAGTAGAGATATTCTTAATTTATAAAGATATAAGTGTATATAAATATATAACATATCAATAGTGACATAAGAAGAAATGAAGTTTTCCCCGTTACATGGTATCAGAGCCTCATGCCTGTCGTTTGAATTGTTCGTCAGCGTAGTCTACGTGATATGAATTGCCCGTTCGGATGGCTCGTCTTCCTTGTTTGGATCATAGTGTCATCTCTGTAGTTGGAATTGTTCATCAGCATCACGTGGTTTCAATTGCTAGTCTAGATAACTCTTAGGCTTTATCTGAGTTGCTCGTCAAAGTCAATGGGATTAGGAAATGAACATACGAATGTCAACTTCATCGTCATCTGGAAGCTCATTGTTCTATTATGACTTACTTAGGAAGAAATTGGGTTTGCATTGTTTTATCTGCTTCGACTTTGTCTTCAGCTTCCAACAGAAAGCGACAAGGTTTGCATCATCTTCGTCTACCTTCGACTTTGTTTTCAGCTTCTTCGTCCGGAAGCCATTCGCCGGCTTCGTCTTCGGTTGCCATAAGGGGAGGGATTGCGCTTCTATCTCCGAGATGATCAAGATCGACCAGAGCTTCTACTGCTTCTCTGTCAAACACCTTGTCTGTGTCGTCGTGTGCCATTGTGTTAAGGAGTCCATCCATAAGCGTGATTCGACTAATTATTTTTCCAGCATCATTTTGATCAGTTGTTTCAGTCCTTTTGAATATTCGATAATACTCGTGACTATGGAACAGAAAAATGTTGTGATAAGTTTGGTTCCATCAGTAGCTAAAATTACGAATGAAAAGTTAAATAAAGCCAATTATTTTAATTGGAATAAAAATGTGAGACTCAACTTAAGGAGTATTTCTCAAGAGAGTTGCCTCATTGATAATCCCCCAGTTAAAACAGATTCGAATTATTCAGAGAGGATGAGAGTTGATGCCCAAAGGAACAACAAATATTCTAAGGCATGAAAATTGGCAAATACTGCACAATCAATCATTAACATAGCCAATAGATAGGTGTATCACAACATTGATTCAAGCTCTCGGTGATGCATGGTCATTCAAAAATAATAACTGAAAATTTGGCATACCAATAGTGAATAAATAGTTCAAGATAGTAAAATTAGTAGCTTTATATTTTTTAAAATGTTTTTTCTTAAGAGGGCATTTGGGATCAATTTTATTTTTTATTTTTTATTTTTTATTTTTATTTTTTTTAATATTGTTTGTCTTGATTTGAAATAGAACATGTTTGGCTATTTGATTAAAGTATGATAATTTTTAAAAGCACCCAAAACACTTAAAACTTCTTTTGAGTGTTTTTAAAAATATATTAATTTGCTTTTAGAAACAAAAAAATAAAAACATGTAAAAAACACACTAAACAAACATTTTTTAAAACTTAAAATAATAAAATAAAAAAAACAAAATTAACCCCAAACAAGCCCTAAGTGTCCATTTGATTGCAAGTGAGATTTAGAATATCAGAACTAGTTGAATAGAANATTTTTTATTTTTTATTTTTATTTTTATTTTTTTTAATATTGTTTGTCTTGATTTGAAATAAAACATGTTTGACTATTTTGATTAAAGTATGATAATTTTTAAAAGCACCCAAAACACTTAAAACTTATTTTGAGTGTTTTTAAAAATATATTAATTTGCTTTTAGAAACAAAAAAATAAAAACATGTAAAAAACACACTAAAAAAACATTTTTAAAAACTTAATAAAATAAAATAAAAATAAAAAATTAAAAAAACAAAATTAATCCCAAACAAGCCCTAAGTGTCCATTTGGTTGCAAGTGAGATTTAGAATATCAGAACTAGTTGAATAGACAACTAATATATAGAGGTTAAATTTATTGCCAACCAATTTCTGAATCTACAAATCTTCACCTTCAATCACTATGATGGTTTGGTAGCAAGGAAAATTATGTGGAAAATTTATAGAATAATTAAGAAATTAAATAAAAACTATGTAAATACTTATTTATTACTTAAAAAACAGTAAGATACTAATGAAATTAATTACCAAACTAATCATGGCTATGTTTGTCAATCAACTCAATAAAATTACTTCAAATTATAGCCTTGACTGTCAGATTCTGTAAATAACCAGGAGCCCATTAATCAGTAGTTGTTTATTGTAATGTTAATTATTTTTTGTTAGCAGCAGGGTTATATATTACTACGAAAAATAATTAGTAATAGATCTAAAAGACTTAAAAAAAAAGTTCCATTGATGAATCATACTCTAATTAACAAAATAAATAGGAATTAAATCCGTAACTGTGACTAAATAATTTGACATTAATAGGAAATTACTGTTATTAATGTATTAATTTAATAAATAATTGTATAAATAAACATCTCCCTCTCCCCCACCCCTCTTTTCTTCACTTGTAATCACTAAGGCGCCGCAGAATGCTATAACTACTAGGTTTTACATCTATTTCAGATTGGGGAATTTACATTCATAGCACCCAATTCTTACGTACTTACATA
Organism: Phalaenopsis hybrid cultivar; assembly: GCA_002079205.1. Classification (NCBI taxonomy): domain Eukaryota; kingdom Viridiplantae; phylum Streptophyta; class Magnoliopsida; order Asparagales; family Orchidaceae; genus Phalaenopsis; species Phalaenopsis hybrid cultivar. Next base: position 57,643 of record JXCR01118675.1, on the reverse strand, counting down.
TCTGACACCTAACCTTTACTTCTTACATTTATACCATGCAAATCTTCAATATCACATCAAAAATAGCACTATTTTAACTTTTAAAAAGTGAAATTCGCCTTTCGATGCACAGGGCATGACGCAGGAGCTTATAGCGGGATTCCGCAAACTGCCATTCAATCTCGTGATCACGAAACTATAAGGGAGCCACAAAGCCGCTCGATTTTCTTCTATTTATGCATATTTATTTACTTTTGATTTCTTTCTTATTGATTTCCTTCTAATTAGGTTATTTTGAATTAGGAAACTATTTATAAGTTTATTTTCTTGTTTTTAGGGAATTTTAATTTTGTTTGTGTTTTAGACATTGTATCTCTAAATTCTACCCTAACTAGTGATGTATAATTTTTCATTTGCAAGTGGTGTAGATGAAACTTATGCAAGAACAGATGGTGAACCTTCTCGACCTCCAAACCATATTGTATCATCGTCTGTCTCACTATTTCAGTTGGGACAGCCACCGAGCATCATCTATCCCTTTCAAAATATCGCCGATCACCCATATTTTCATGACCTTACTATTCCACGACCACTCCCTGTCTAATCTACTTCCCAAACTTCTAAAAGCTCTAGAATAGAATCATGATATGGATGTAACAATTGAAGTCTAGGTGTTAGATATGTGAACATAAGAATTGAGTGGTGACGCGGAAGCACCCTGTGTCAGATGAGGAAACAATCAATCCTGATTTCTTTTTTGTTGCCTTTCTTTCTTATTATCCTTCATTCATTTTTAGTCATTTCTTATATATATGTTGTATTAGGGTTTGAACGTCAGTTTTTCGTGTGTTTTATTTAGGACAGCCACCTGCATCCATTTTTCTAATGTATTCGAGAGAATAGATGGTGCTACGGCTATATCTCTCTCCTACTGGGTGAATATAATCTCAATCCCTTTTCGCATCTTCTCTGACGCTCCCAACCACCCTCCGCCGCTACAGAAACCCCTAAACGCCCCTTGTTTGTTGTTTTTCACTACAATTATCCAATTTCAGCCCCTTCTTTCTCACTGCCACTGCCCCAGACAGCCACCCCTTACTGTCTTCCAGCCCACAACCCTTCCACTACGCTATCCCAAACCTCCGCTTGCTTCCAACACAATTCCAGACCCTCCTTTTTTGTCCCAACCACCCACAACCCATTTTAGCCACCTAACTCNCTTGTTTTTAGGGAATTTTAATTTTGTTTGTGTTTTAGAGATTGTATCTCTAATTTCTACCCTAACTAGTGAAGTATAATTTTTCATTTGCAAGTGGTGTAGATGAAACTTATGCAAGAACAGGTGGTGAACCTTCTCGACCTCCAAACCATATCGTTTCATCATCTGCCTCACTATTTCAGTCGGGACAGCCACCGAGCATCATCTATCCCTTTCAAAATATCGTCGATCACCCATATTTTCATGACCTTACTATTTCACAACCACTCCCTGTCTAATCTGCTTCCCAAACTTCTAAAAGCTCTAGAATAGAATCATGATATATATGTAACAATTGAAGTCTAGGTCTTAGATATGTGAACATAAGAATTGAGTGGTGACGCGGAAGCACCCTATGTCGGATGAGGAAGCGATCAATCCCGATTTCCTTTTTGTTGGCTTTCTTTCTTATTATCCTTCATTCATTTTTAGTCATTTCTTATATATATATGTTGTATTAGGGTTTGAAAGTCAGTTTTTCATGTGTCTTATTTAGAACAGCCACCTGCATCCATTTTTCTAATGTATTCGAGAGAATAGATGGCGCTACGGCTATATCTCTCTCCTACTGGGTGAATATAATCTCAATCCCCTTTCGCATCTTCCCTGACGCTCCCAACCACCCTCCGCCGCTACAGAAACCCCTAAACGACACTTGTTTGTTGCTTTTCACTACAATTATCCAATTTCAGCCCCTTCTTTCTCACTGCCACCGCCCCAGACAGCCACCCCTTACTGTCTTCCAACCCACAACCCTTCCACTACGCTATCCCAAATCTCCGCTTGCTTCCAACGCAATTCCAGGCCCTCCTTATGTTGTCCCAACCANCAGCCACCCCTTACTGTCTTCCAGCCCACAACCCTTCCACTACGCTATCCCAAACCTCCGCTTGCTTCCAACGCAATTCCAAACCCTCCTTTTTTGTCTCAACCACCCACAACCCATTTTAACAACCTAACTCCGCTCTCCCACCACCCCCCCCCCAGCTCAACCCTGAATTGAGCTTTAGTGTGAGTTTGGGTCATGTTTGTTATAATTTCCCCTTCAAGTGTGTTTTGATTGTAACCGCTATTTGCTTTCAGTAATAATACTTATTTTTCCTATTGCGGTTTGGATTGACTCCAGAATCATTTGGTATCAGAGCTACTCTAACCCTAGTCATATTTTAGGGTTTCTGACACTCTCCAAAAAATTTTTCCTTTCCCTCCACCCTACACACCACCTTCCACCTACCTACACCCAAAACCCTATCCACGCCCCTAAGGGGACAATTGCCTAAATCTTATCAAGGGTTTATCATGAATGAAAGNCCACCTTCCACCTACCTACACCCAAAACCCTAACCACGCCCCTAAGGGGACAATTGCCTAAATCTTATCAAGAGTTTATCATGAATGAAAGACAACGGCTACTCTGTCAAGTGCTATATTGGCTCGATGTCATTGAGAAAAGAACCCAGGACGGNTTCCCTCCACCCTACACACCACCTTCCACCTACCTACACCCAAAACCCTAACCACGCCCCTAAGGGGACAATCGCCTAAATCTTATCAAGAGTTTATCATGAATGAAAGACAACGACTACTCTGTCAAGTGCTATATTGGCTCGATGTCATTGAGAAAAGAACCCAGGACGANTGAATGAAAGACAACGGCTACTCTGCCAAGTGCTATATTGGCTCGATGTCATTGAGAAAAGAATCCAGGACGAGATAACCATCGACCAAAATAGTTAAATACATGAAGGAGAGCAAAAGAAACACCTAAATCTTCCAGTGAAGAAGACATACCACAATGCTTTGGGGTACAATATTAGTGAAGGCCTAGAATTGAAGTGTCTATTAGAAAATACAAAGATGAGGTATCTGCTGGAGGCTTCAGAGATAAGGTTTTTGTTAAAGGAGGCATTCTTCTTCAAGTTTCACTCTTTAGCATCAGACACCTCGTTGTATTCAAAGATCCGCTCAACAATATGCATCCACTTAAGGAAATCATCTGGATCCATTCTTCTTTCAAAGTCTGGTAAGTCCACCTTCACTCTCATATTTTTGTATCCTCCAATAGGCACATCATCTCTGTAACGGGAGATGATGAAACGGGAGATGCAGCGGTAGCAACTACCTCACATTACTGTCATGATATTTTCTTGAAGCTTCACTACCTGCAGCGAAAGGAGCTATTAGTAGAGTACAAGGCAAAATTTATGTAACTTAGGTTGAAATGTGAGTTGAAGGAGACAGAAAAGCACATCATAGCCAAGTATTTGGGAGGATTGAAGTCTACCATCAATAGTGTGGTTCAGCTACAGCCCTATTTGACACAAAGGGACACGCAAACTTTATCACTAAATGTGGAAAGACAATAGAAGCAAAGTAACAATCACCGCCAGTCAAACAATCACTCACAATCTGAGTCTTTAGGAGGACCACGCTTAGGGAGTGGAGCAGACTGGTCAGAAGCAAGACAGGCTACTCCAAGTGAAAAGATGTCTGAGAAGAATAGCACGCCCACTATAATCCCACCCAGGGAATGTTTTAGGTGTCATGTTTTTAGACATCACATCCAATTGGCCGATGAGCTCAACTGTGACTTTCACTGAGTAGGAGGTTGTGGGGGAAGTTAACGACGAGGAAGCAACTGTAGAAAAGGGTAATGAGTATCAGCTTCCATCAGATGAGAGCGAGATGTTTGTGGTTCGACTAGTCTTTCAGATTGAGACGCGGAGGGAGCAACATTAACTTCGTCATAGTATATTCTACACTCGTTGCACCGTGAAAAAAAATGAATACAACATCATCATTGATGGAGGTAGCAGCAAGAGTTCAGGGTCAGCACTGATAGTGGACCCGCTGAGTATCACCACTCAAAGACATCCCCAATCATTATCCCGGAAATGATCAAAGAAGAATAGCAAGATCATCATTGACAAGAGGTGTCTCGTGGAGTTTTTGATTGAGAGCCAGCTGCAGGATCAGGTTTGGTGTGATGTGGTGCCCGTGGATGTTTGGCACCTTTTGTTGAGGAAAGAATGACAGTATGATCGTAAGACTCAAAATGAGGGGTACAGAAACACCTACTCATTCACCAAAGATGGCAAGTGCATAGTTTTTCTACCTTCTATGGAGTCTGAGATTATAGCTAGCCAGCAGAGAAGCATCGAGAGGATCGGTCCTAATGATGACAGAAGACGGGTAGAAAGAAGAGACGGTAGCAGACACATGACAACCAGTACAAAGAGAGTTTCAGGACATCTTGTTCGCTAGCTTACCACCTTGGCTGCCACCATTCAGGGAGATTTAGATTGTTCTTAACTCGAATAGACTTGAACNTGAATGAAAGACAACGGCTACTCTGCCAAGTGCTATATTGGCTCGATGTCATTGAGAAAAGAATCCAGGACGGGATCACCATCGACCAAAATAGTTAAATACATGAAGGAGAGCAAAAGGAACACCTAAATCTTCCAGTGAAGAAAACATACCACAATGCTTTGGGGTAAAATATTAGTGAAGGCCTAGAGTTGAAGTGTCTATTAGAAAATACAGAGATGAGGTATCTGCTGGAGGCTTCAGAGATAAGGTGTTTGTTAAAGGAGGCATTCTTCTTCAATTTTCACTCTTTAGTCATCAGACACCTCGTTGTATTCAAAAATCCGCTCAACAATATGCATCCACTTAAGGAAATCATCTGGAACCATTCTTCCTTCAAAGTCTGGTAAGTCCACCTTCACTCTCAGATTTTGTATCCTCCAATAGGCACATCATCTCTGCAACGGGAGATGATGAAATGGGAGATGCAGCGGCAGCAACTACCTCGCATTACTGTCATGATATTTTCTTGAAGCTTCACTACCTGCAGCGAAAGGAGCTATTAGTAGAGTACAAGGCAAAATTTATGTAACTTAGGTTGAAATGTGAGTTGAAGGAGACAGAAAAGCACATCATAGCCAAGTATTTGGTTGGATTGAAGTTTACCATCAATAGTGTGGTTCAACTACAGCCCTACTTGACACAAAGGGACGCGCAAACTTTAGCACTAAATGTGGAAAGACAATAGAAGCAAAGTAACAATCACCGCCGGTCAAACAGACCCACATTCTGAGTCTTTAGGAGGACCACGCCTTAGGTAGTGAAGCAGACTGGTCAGAAGCACGACAGGCCACTCCGAGTGAAAAGATGTCTGAGAAGAATAGCACGCCCACTATACTCCCACCCAGGAAATGTTTTAGGTGTCATGCTTTTATACATCACATCCAATTGGCCGATGAGCTCAACTGTGACTTTCACTGAGCAGGAGGTTGTGGGGGAAGTTAACAACGAGGAAGCAACTGTAGAAAAGGGCAACGAGTATCAGCTTCCATCAAATGAGAGCGAGATGTTTGTGGTTCGACGAGTCTTTCAGATTGAGACGCGGAGGGAGCAACATTGACTTCGTCATAATATATTATACACTCGTTGCACCGTGAAAGAAAATGAATACACATCATCATTGATGGAGGTAGCAGCAAAAGTTCAGGGTTAACACTGATAGTGGACCAGCTGAGTATCACCACTCAAAGACATCCCCAATCATTATCCCGGAAATGATCGAAGAAGAATAGCAAGATCATCATTGACAGGAGGTGTCTCGTGGAGTTTTTGATTGAGAGCCAACTGCAGGATCAGGTTTGGTGTGATGTGGTGCCCGTGGATGTTTGGCACATTTTGCTGAGGAAAGCATGGCAGTATGATCGTAAGACTAAACATGAGGGGTACAGAAACACCTACTCATTCACCAAAGATGGCAAGTGCATAGTTTTTCTACCTTCTATGGAGTCTGAGATTATAGGCGCCCTAGCCAGCAGAGAAGCATCAAGAGGATCGATCCTAATGATGACAGAAGACTGGGAGAAAGAAGAGACGTTAGCAGACACATGACAACCATTACAAAGAGAGTTTCCAGACATCTTGTTCGCTAGCTTACCACCTTGGCTGCAACCATTTAGGGAGATTCAGATTGTTCTTAACTCGAATAGACTTGAAGCAACCTTAGGTTGCTTTTGGAGAAGTATATATGTGACACACAAACTTAGTTCAGTCCAGTTATGAGCTCCCACAAGATTGGACCTACACGGATCGTTGCTCACAAATGGCGACAGCTCCTCAAGTGTTTTGAGAGACAGTGCAATCGTCGGTGGGATCTGGAAGCATCTAGGGCAGCAATTGAAGAGATTTCAGCAACAAGAGGTTGCAAAGCTTCATCACCAGCAATAGACTGATAGAAGCTTCGACGAATGAGGTAGAAGCTCCCCAAATCCTGGAAGACTTATGTATATCGCCCTGTGTTGGATGTGGATGCAAGCCGCGTGAGACAGAGAAACAAGCTAATCAATCCTAATTTATTTTTTTTCTTAGCTTTAATTCCTAATATCATTCATTCATTTTTAGTCATTTTTTATATATGTTGTATTAGGGTTTGGAAGTCAATTTATCGTGTGTTTTATTTAAGACAGTTGTTGGCGTCCGTCTTTCTCCTATCGAGGGATGTTTCCGAGGGATTGGGAGGTTCTCTGACTATATCAATCACCCGATGTGGTGAATATCTTTCCTGNACCATTCAGGGAGATTCAGATTGTTCTTAACTCGAATAGAGTTGAACCAACCTTAGGTTGCTTTTGGAGAAGTATATATGTGACGCACAAACTTAGTTCAGTCCAGTTATGAGCTCCCACAAGATTGGACCTACACGGATTGTTGCTCACAAATGGCGACAGCTCCTCAAGTGTTTTGGGAGACAGTGCAATCGTCGGTGGGATCCGGAAGCATCTAGGGCAGCAATTGAAGAGATTTCAGCAACAAGAGGTTGCAAAGCTTCATCACGAGCAATAGACTGGTAGAAGCTTCGACGAATGAGGTCGAAGCTCCCCAAATCCAGGAAGACTTATGTATATCGCCCTGTGTTGGATGTGGATGCAAGCCGCGTGAGACAGAGAAACGAGCTAATCAATCCTAATTTCTTTTTTTTCTTAGCTTTATTTCCTAGTATCATTCATTCATTTTTAGTCATTTTTTATATGTGTTGCATTAGAGTTTGGAAGTCAATTTATTGTGTGTTTTATTTAAAACAGTTGTTAGCGTCCGTCTTTCTCCTACCGAGGGATGTTTCCGAGGGATTGGGAGGTTCTCTGACTGTATCAATCACCTGATGTGGTGAATATCTTCCCTATCCACTTCCGCATCTTCCCCACGACTCTCCCGGCCACCCATCCACCGCTGCAGCCACCTTTAAACAGCACTCGTTTGCTGCTTTCATTGCATTTTTCCAATTCCAGCCCTTTTTGCTCGCTACCACTGTCCTGGACACCCCTTGCTGTCCTCCATTCCACAGTGCTTCCACTACGTTGTACCTCCCTATCCCAGCCCTTCGCTTCGNTTCATTACGTTTTTCCAATTCCAGCCCTTTTTGCTCGCTACCACTGTCCTGGACACCCCTTGCTGTCCTCCAGTCCACAGTGCTTCCGCTACGTTGTACCTCTGTATCCCAGCCCTCCGCTTCACTGCCAAGGCAATTCCAGACCCTCTTTTTGCTGTCCCAACCACCCACAACCCATTTCAGCCACCTATCTCTGCCCTCCAACCACCTAGCCAATCCCCACCACCCATGGATCAAACCCTTGTGTGAGTTTGTGTTGTGTTTGATTGTAATTACCTATTTGCTTTCAGCAATAATATTTATTTTTCCTATTATAATTTACGTTAATTCTAGTATCAAGTGGTATGTATGAAATCTTCCTTTCAGCTAATAAATTTGATCAGCTTTATGATGGACTGGCCTTCTCACAAATATTCAAATTTCTAGCTAATAGAAATATGTTAGGAATCATGTGAAGGCAAGTTATAGGTTGATTTCTCTTATGATAGGAAGTACAGAAACATAAGTACCTCATGCATAAATAATATGGACTGGGCTGAGCATTTTTGGCCGCTACAAGCATAGGCATCCTGATCGCATACCCACGCAACATAATCAACCTATAAGAAGGGTGAGACAATTATTAGGACAAGAGCAAATAGTTTCTAAGAAAAGGACAAAAAGAAAAGTGGCATTTACTTACATAGCACACAATTCTTGTGTATTTGCATATCTCACAGATAAACGTTTATATATACACAAATAGCACTCAAATACTTACTATTAAAAGTGAAATATGCCTTTTCACCAAAGTGCTATGTATGTAAATATGAAAGTTCAGTTGTGAGATATGTAAGTACATAAGAACAGTGTGCTACGTATGTAAATTTCCCAAAAGAAAAAAGTTAACTCCAGAAACAGAATTGATTGCTTGAGAAGACCTCTTGCACGTCTGGACCAAGAATTTTCCAATCAAACCCTGCATCTTCCAATTTTACGCGCCCTCTTAGATCACCAGCTAACTTCTCTGCAACCCGTGAGCTCCCAGTAAATAGAGTCATATNAAGAATTTTCCAATCAAACCCTGCATCTTCCAATTTTACGCGCCCTCTCAGATCACCAGCTAACTTCTCTGCAACCCGTGAGCTCCCAGTAAATAGCGTCATACGTGGTTTAGCCTAACAAAAGAGAAGAAAAATGCAGGAAAAATTATTTCATACAGACACCGCATTCAGAGATGCATGCGGTGCCCGATTTCCACCGTCGATCACCACAAAGATGTATTTCAATGGGCCCTACTTTCATCTTTTTTTCTTTTTTTTTTCTATTTGATTGCGGTGATCGGTGATCGGCGGTGGAGATCGGACACCGCATGCATCTCTTCATGCGGTGTCCATATGAAATAATTTCTCAAAATGCAGAGGGCAAATCCATAATTAATATAGACAAGAAAATATTCTATCCAATAAAGAAAACTTACAATTTAACATTTAAAGAGAACATTTGCTAACAAACTTAAGAAATTAGATCNCTCAAAATGCAGAGGGCAAATCCATAATTAATATAGACAAGAAAATATTCTATCCAATATAGAAAACTTACAATTTAATATTTAAAGAGAACAGTTGCTAACAAACTTAAAAAATTAGATGCTATNTAGATCCTAGACTTCACGTTTCCATCTACTTTCTAGAAGCTCGCGTTCTTCAAAGTTTAGGTTAATTGAAAAAGTTTAAAAAAAATGGCAAAACAAGAACCGGTAGTGGCTCCATGATTTCATAAGATAATACATATTAGGAAGTTGATAAAAAAACTCATACTGCTATTTGTTAAACCCAAAGTATGAAAAAGAAATATATAGAAATATTGAAACCCGNTTAGGTTAATTGAAAATGTTAAAAAAAAATGGCAAAAAAAGAACCGGTAGTGGCTCCATGATTTCATAAGATAATACATATTATGAAGTTGATGAAAAAATTTATACTGCTATTTGTTAAACCCAAAGTATGAAAAAGAAAGATATAGAAATATGGAAACCCAAGTAAACCCAAACCACAATGGGAAAAATATTATCATTGAAAGCAAATAGACAGTTACAACCAACACACTAGAAAGGAAAAACAACAACAAACAAGACGCTTGATACGTTGAAATAGGAAATAACAACAACACAGCACACAGCTAGAATCTCAGAATGGTGGTGAGGATTGGCGAGGGTTTGGAAGGTATTGCGATGGTGGATGAGGTGGTCGGAAAGCAAAAACAAAGCAAGGGAATGGTTTTGGGGTCCGGACAGCAGGTACACACAGATATTGAGATGCCACGGCTGTTTGAGATGATGGCATCAAAGGGAGGGAGCTGGAACAACAGCGGCAGCAAAAATGTAGGCTGGATAAGCGATGGCAGTGGGTATGGAGGCCTGGAACAGCTGTGGCAGCAACTGGGAAGGGCTGGAACAGCAATGGCACCGAGGATAGAGGGCTGAAATGGTGATGAGGAAATTGAACTGTCGGACAGCCAAAAGAGGCCTGTCCTGAGAGGGGGCAGCAAGGAGAATGGCTGGGCAACGAGTAACTGCAGAAAAAACAGTAAATGTTGCCGTTGATGCAGCCTGCAGTGAGGAGTGTAGGGCAGTGAAGCGGGAGGGATGTGGAGGAATTGGAAAAGGATAAACACCACCTAGAGATGAAGATATAGCTAAAGCACCACCTAGAATCCTAAGATATATCCCTCGAAAGGAAAAAGAGACACCAGCGGATGTCTCGATAAAAAACACGCAAAAACTAACACTAGACTCATACGAAAACAAATATAGAATAAAAGTATAACAAGGAGTGGCCCACGAGGACCGACCGAATACTCATAAGGGAAAGAATATGGACCGGTTCGATCCAGGTAAAGCATCCAGCCACTGCTTACACTAGAATTATTGTGTGTGGGACGTGATCTCACTTCACACGTGCGGGTCCCGATCCTGCTTCACTCCCAAGTCGGTGCAGGCGGCGTCCCACATCGAATATGGTCATGAAATATGCTAGATCAGGTTGCAAAGCTGTGAAGAAATTGAACTTTTTATGCGCTTAATGAGTAAGAACAATCATGATTTTTCTAATGAGTAAAGTGTCAAAATAGTGCCCCGGCTATTTATATCGGGTCATTTTAGTCCCAGAATTTATAAAAGTGTAAAATTAACGCCCAAACTCTTTAAATTGAGGAACTCATATTAAAAGAATTTGGAGAGTAGATTAATATTTTTATAAACTTTGAGCTTAAAATATAAAATCAAAGGATTATTTTGACACTCTCTCTATAGAAAAAAAGAGAATAGATTAGTTACTTTCTAATAAACTAGAGACTACAAGAAGCACGAGATGTATCTCTGAAGGTTGGGTGCCTAGTGCATTGAGCTCTTGTGAATGTAGAGTATGAGTAGGTGCTATATGTAAACAACCTTACCCCTGNTGTAATGTTAATTATTTTTTGTTAGCAGCAGGGTTATATATTAGTTAATTACTGTAATAATTGCTAAATAGATAATATGNTGTAATGTTAATTATTTTTTGTTAGCAGCAGGGTTATATATTAGTTAATTACTGTAATAATTGCTAAATAGAAAATATTTTACTCGAAACAAAGTATTAGTAACTTTAAAGATACTACAAAGATTAGTATTTATTTAAAAATTAAAATAAATAATAATTTTTTGCACCATAACGAAAAATAATTAGTAATAGATCATCTAAAAGACTTAAAAAAAAATTCCATTGATGAATCATACTCTAATTAACATAATAAATAGGAATTAAATCCGTAACTGTGACTAAATAATTTGACATTAATAGGAAATTACTGTTATTAATGTATTAATTTATTAAATAATTGTACATCTCCCTCTCCCCCACCCCTCTTTTCTTCACTTGTAATCACTAAGGCGCCGCAGAATGCTATAACTACTAGGTTTTACATCTATTTCAGATTGGGGCATTTACATTCATAGCACCCAATTCTTACGTACTTACATATCTGACACCTAACCTTTACTTCTTACATTTATACCATGCAAATCTTCAATATTACATCAAAAATAGCACTTTTTTAACTTTTAAAAAGTGAAATTCANGCAGAATGCTATAACTACTAGGTTTTACATCTATTTCAGATTGGGGCATTTACATTCATAGCACCCAATTCTAACGTACTTACATATCTGACACCTAACCTTTACTTCTTACATATATACCATGCAAATCTTCAATATTACATCAAAAATAGAACTTTTTTAACTTTTAAAAAGTGAAATTCGCCTTTTGATGCACAGGTAAGGTGGCATGATGCAGGAGCTTACAGCGGGATTCCGCAAACTGCCATTCAATCTCGTGATCACGAAACTATAAGGGAGCCACAAAGCCGCTCGATTTTCTTCTATTTATGCATATTTATTTACTTTTGATTTCTTTCTTATTGATTTCCTTCTAATTAGGTTATTTTCTATTAGGAGACTATTTATAAGTTTATTTTCTTATTTTTAGGGAATTTTAATTTTGTTTGTGTTTTAGAGATTGTATCTCTAATTTCTACCCTAACTAGTGATGTATAATTTTTCATTTGCAAGTGGTGTAGAAGAAATTTATGCAAGAATAGGTGGTGAACCTTCTCGACCTCCAGTTTCATCGTCTGTCTCACTATTTCAATTGGGACAGCCACCGNAGAGATTGTATCTCTAATTTCTACCCTAACTAGTGATGTATAATTTTTCATTTGCAAGTGGTGTAGAAGAAACTTATGCAAGAACAGGTGGTGAACCTTCTCGACCTCCAGTTTCATCGTCTGCCTCACTATTTCAATTGGGACAGCCACCTAGCATCATCTATCCCTTTCAAAATATCGCCGATCACCCATAATTTCATGACCTTACTATTCCACAACCACTCCTTGTCTACTCTGCTTCCCAAACTTCTAAAAGCTCTAGAATAGAATCATGATATATATGTAACAATTGAAGTCTAGGTGTTAGATATTTGAACATAAGAATTGAGTGGTGATGCGGAAGCACCCTTTGTCGGATGAGGAAGCGATCAATCCCGATTTCCTTTTTGTTGGCTTTCTTTCTTATTATCCTTCATTCATTTTTAGTCATTTCTTGTTTTAATGTTGTATTAGGGTTTGAAATTCAGTTTTTCGTGTGTTTTATTTAGGACAACCACCTGCATCCATTTTTCTAATGTATTTGAGAGAATAGATGGTGCTACGGCGATATCTCTCTCCTACTGGGTGAATATAATCTCAATCCCCTTTCGCAANAGATGGTGCTACGGCGATATCTCTCTCCTACTGGGTGAATATAATCTCAATCCCCTTTCGCAACTTCCCTGAANGTTGAAATGTGAGTTGAAGGAGACAGAAAAGCACATCATAGCCAGGTATTTGGGAGGATTGAAGTCTACCATCAATAGTGTGGTTCAGCTACAACCCTATTTGACACAAAGGAACGCGCAAACTTTAGCACTAAATGTGGAAAGACAATAGAAGCAAAGTAATAATCACCGCCAGTCAGACAGTCACCCACAAACTGAGTCTTTAGGAGTACCACGCCTTGGGAGTGGAGCAGACTGGTCAGAAGCACGACAGGCCACTCCGAGTGAAAAGATGTCTGAGAAGAATAGCACGCCCACTATAATCCCACCCATGAAATGTTTTAGGTGTCATGCTTTTAGACATCACATCCAATTGGTCGATGAGCTCAACTGTGACTTTCACCGAGCAGGAGGCTGTGGGGGAAGTTAACAACGAGGAAGCAACAGTAGACAAGGGCAAGGAGTATCAGCTTCCATCAGATGAGAGCGAGATGTTTGTGGTTCGACGAGTCTTTCAAATTGAGACACGGAGGGAGCAACATTGACTTCGTCATAATATATTCTACACTCGTTGCACCGTGAAAGAAAATGAATGCAACATCATCATTGATGGAGGTAGCAGCAAGAGTTCAGGGTCAGCACTGATAGTAGACCAGTTGAGTATCACCACTCAAAGACATCCCCAATCATATTCCCATAAATTATCGAAGAAGAGTAGCAAGATCATCATTGACAGGAAGTGTCTCGTGGAGTTTTTGATTGAGAGACAACTGCAGGATCAGGTTTGGTGTGATGTGGTGCCCGTGGATGTTTGGCACCTTTTGCTGAGGAAAGCATGGCAATATGATCGTAAGACTCAACATGAGGGGTACAGAAACACCTACTCATTCACCAAAGATGTCAAGTGCATAGTTTTTCTACCTTCTATGAAGTCTGAGATTATAGGTGCCCTAGCCAGTAGAGAAGCATCGAGAGGATCGATCCTAATGATGACAGAAGACTGGGAGAAAGAAGAGACGGTAGCAAACACATGACAACCAGTACAAAGAGAGTTTCAGGACATCTTGTTCGCTAGCTTACCACCTTGGCTGCCACCATTCAGGGAGATTCAGATTGTTCTTAACTCGAATAGAGTTGAACCAACCTTAGGTTGCTTTTGGAGAAGCNACCAAGAATTTTCCAATCAAACCCTGCATCTTCCAATTTTACGCGCCCTCTCAGATCACCAGCTAACTTCTCCNAAGAATTTTCCAATCAAACCCTGCATCTTCCAATTTTACGCGCCCTCTCAGATCACCAGCTAACTTCTCTGCGACCCGTGAGCTCCCAGTAAATAGAGTCATACGTGGTTTAGCCTAACAAAAGAGAAGAAAAATGCAGGAAAAATTATTTCATATGGTCACCGCATGCATCTCTGCATGCAGTGTTAGATCTCCACTGTCGATCACCACAAAGATGTATTTCAATGGGCCCCACTTTCATCTTTTTTTTTTTTTTAAATTTGATTGCGGTGATCGGCGGTGGAGATCGGACACCGCATGCATCTCTGCATGCGGTGTCCGTATGGAATAGTTTCTCAAAATGCAGAGGGCAAATCCATAATTAATATAGACAAGAAAATATTCTATCCAATATAGAAAACTTACATTTTAACATTTAAAGAGAACATTTGCTAACAAACTTAAAAAATTAGATGCTAGACTTCACGTTTCCATCTACTTTCTAGAAGCTCGCGTTCTTCAAAGTTTAGGTTAATTGAAAATGTTAAAAAAAATGGCAAAAAAAGAACCGGTAGTGGCTCCATGATTTCATAAGATGATACATATTAGGAAGTTGATGAAAAAATTCATACTGCTATTTGTTAAACCCAAAGTATGAAAAAGAAAGATATAGAAATATTGAAACCTGAGTAAACCCAAACCACAATGGGAAAAATCTTATCATTGAAAGCAAATAGACAGNGATGAAAAAATTCATACTGCTATTTGTTAAACCCAAAGTATGAAAAAGAAAGATATAGAAATATTGAAACCTTAGTAAACCCAAACCACAATGGGAAAAATCTTATTATTGAAAGCAAATAGACAATTACAACCAACACACTTGAAAGGAAAAACAACAACAAACAAGACGCTTGATACGTTGAAATAGGAAACATAGCACACAGCTAGAATCTCATNGACAGTTACAACCAACACACTTGAAAGGAAAAACAACAACAAACAAGACGCTTGATACGTTGAAATAGGAAATAACAACAACATAGCACACAGCTAGAATCTCAGNTTGAAAGCAAATAGACAGTTACAACCAACACACTAGAAAGGAAAAACAACAACAAACAAGACGCTTGATACGCTGAAATAGGAAATAACAACAACACAACACAGCTAGAATCTCAGGAAGGTGGTGAGGATTAGCTAGGGCTTGGAAGGTATTGTGATGGTGGATGAGGTGGTCGGAAAGCAAAAACAAAGCAAGGGAATGGTTTTGGGGTCCGGACAGCAGGTACACACAGATATTGAGATGCCACGGCTGTTTGAGATGATGGCAGCAAAGGGAGGGGGCTGGAACAACAGCGGCAACAAAGATGTAGGCTGGATAAGCGATGGCAGTGGGTATGGAGGGCTGGAACAGCAGTGGCAGCAACTGGGAAGGGCTGGAATAGCAATGGCACCGAGGCTAGAGGGCTGGAATGGTGATGAGGAAATTGGACTGTCAGACAGCCAAAGGAGGCCTGTCCTGAGTGGGGGCAGCAAGGAGAATGGCTGGACAACGAGTAAACTGCAGAAAAAACAACTGCAGAAAAAACAGCAAAATGTTGTCGTTGATGCAGCCTGCAGTGAGGAATGTAGAGCAGTGAAGCGGGAGGGATGTGGAGGAATTGGAAAAGGATAAACACCACCTAGAGATGAAGATATAGCTAAAGCACCACCTAGAATCCTAAGATATAACCCTCTAAAGAAAAAAGAGACACCAGTGGATGTCCCGATAAAAAACACGCAAAAAATAACCCTAGACTCATACGAAAACAAATATAGAATAAAAGTATAACTAGGAGTGGCCCATGAGGACCGACCGACTACTCAGAAGGGAAAGAATCTGGACCGGTTCGGTCCAGGCAAAGCAGCCAGCCACTGCTTACACCAGAATTATTGTGTGATCTCACTTCACACGTGCGGGTCCCGATCATGCTTCACTCCCAAGTCGGTGCAGGCGGCGTCCCACATCAAATATGGTCATGAAATATGCTAGATCAGGTTGCAAAGCTGTGAAGAAATTGAACTTTTTATGCGCTTAATGAGTAAGAACAGTCGTGATTTCTCTAATGAGTAAAGTGTCAAAATAGTGCCCTGGCTATTTATATCGGGTCATTTTAGTCCCAANTCAAAATAGTGCCCTGACTATTTATATCGGGTCATTTTAGTCCCAGAATTTATAAAAGTGTAAAATTAACGCCCAAACTCTTTAAATTGAGGAACTCATATTAAAAGAATTTGGAGAGTAGATTAATATTTTTATAAACTTTGAGCTTAAAATATAAAGTCAAAGGATTATTTTGACACTCTCTCTATAGAAAAAAGAGAATGGATTAGTTACTTTCTAATAAACTAGAGACTACAAGAAGCACGAGATGTATCTCTGAAGGTTGGGTGCCTAGTGCATTGAGCTCTTGCGAATGTAGAGTACGGGTAGGTGCTATATGTAAACAACCTTACCCCTATATTTGCAGAAAAGAAATTTCCACGACTCAATCCTATAAGCTCCATAATACACTAGAGGCACCAAACCACTGCATCATGTTGGACCTTGAGCAATAACTAGTAAATAAATGGAAGATTTGCATACATACCACTCAATTCCTTTGTATTTACATATCTAACACCTAAACTGCAACTTTCACAGTGGGATTCAAAAAATTGCACCCTAGACTCTCATGTTGTCTGTTGAAAGCTTTCATGTTTGTTATTTTGGGACAAATTTTTAGAAGAAATATTGAATTGTAAATAAGACTATCAAAAGATTTCGCCTCACTCTGTGAGGACATTTTGATCTAGGATTCGAGGTTTCCAATAGATGCAAGCTAATTATCCTTTCTGATAATAAGAGAGCACTTTCGATTAAGGCTGGTCATTTAACACTTAATATTCAGCATATTGTAGCGACATACTTAAGAGTTTTAGATTGTTAAATTCATTACATTTATCTTAAAATAGATGATGGGGGAAATAATGATGAACCCGAGCAAGATTTTATGATTGCGTCGTCTCGGGTCATTGAGGTTCCTCAATCTGACCGAAGAAACCATGAATTGCGTTGTCAATAGACCCTAATAGATTTAGGGTAAATGCCTGCTTAAAATGTATGAATGCAAGTGGATGTCTTTACCATATATATGATGTCATGTTATACTATAATATATTATAGATATTCATTTATGATTCATATATGTTATGCTATACTATGATATAGTGCAAACATTCATTTTTTATTCATATATGTATATGAAATATCCATGAATATATGCTAAAGGTATTATGCTATAAGAAATGTCATGAGTAATGTATGGGTAAACTATTACATTCAGGGGTGTATTCGTGACTCCTAATATTTATATGAGGAAGAAGCTCTGGGAACTGTTGGGATTAGACAATAGAACATTAAGAAAACGTAGGTATTAGGGGAGGCTATCGCTAACTGTTATGTTGGGGGAAGCCCGACCTTTATCGATGATTTATATGGCATTTGGAGCAAGGTGACAACCCATTGTGAAAGAACATGAAAATAGTTAAACAATATATATTAAACAAGTGATATTACTATGATATAATCTCTATGAAATCAATAAACATGTTTTTATTGCGTTTATGATTTCATGCATATGACCTACATATTAATTGTACTATTGATTTTTATACTTGTTTTCTTATGCTTTTTGTGCAAATATATACAGTTTCTTACAAACATGCATGTTACTTCTTTTTTCATGTGTAAAATTTTATATTAACCCTGATTATTTCTCTGAGCTTATTGTTTGGTCATTTTTCATTGTTATCTTTCAAGTAAGGGAAACGAACACTGCGAGGAATAGCAGGTGTGTCTTTGTACAACTTTCACGTGTTAGTTTTCAGAGCTTTGTGCAAAATTTTTAGGTAAGTATTTTATTATTTTGGATTTAGCAACTCTGTATATTTTTCATATTCTGGATGATTTGATTTTCATGCTTCATAGTATGTAATTGAAATGCAATGTATCATGTGTGTTGTGGCAATCTAGTTAGATTAATTCATCACACACTTGGACTTGGTCCTGATTATAAAGTCAAGACGAGTGTTGCTGAGAGTTGGTCTAACCAAATTGTCAACCTTCGTCGTACCTCAGCTGATCCCTAAAAAATGGGGGCATGTTGGGGTGAATCATTGCCTAATTTTTAACAACACCATGCTCACTGAAACAGATCACTCCTCTGGTTGTGCATTCTGATTCCACATGCCTAAATTCATGACACTTGTAACATTCTCTGCTTGTGACAGGCTTGCAAATTGATTTCATTGTATAGTAGTCAGGGGGTCTCGCCAGTTCGAAAGCTAGAGTCTGCAACTTTTGGCGGCAGTAAGTTGATAGAAATTGACGTTATGTTTCCCACTTCATCTTTATATCTTCTCGTTCCTTCGTTTGACCTTTTAGATCACGGTCAAGGTTAACCTCTCACTGAATTTTCTCTTCAATAATCATAAGCCTTTGTTGGCGGCGACGTAAATCTCGACGTATCTCTTCCCAGATAGGCTCGAGCATATTTCTCTTTGGCAACGTGGTTGACGGTTTGGGATTTGTGGAAGAAAGGAAAAGAAGTAACAAAGAAAGAAGAGAAAAAAAATAAACGAATGAAAAAATTTTGTTATGGTGGATTAGGTAGGGGCAGATGCTAGAAATTTTACGATGAGACTGAGGTTGTGCTAGTCTGGTACCAAATATACCGGAGTCAACCAAAACCAATATGCAAAACGACAAATATTATTATTGACTCAAAAGGAAGAAACAATCACACAAAGCAAGAATGCAAAACTGACTACAAACACACATGTCAATGAAGACAAAAATCTTGACGAGGAGGGAACCCGAGCGGTGGTGTAGGGTAGGTGGTTGCGTGAAGCCCAGAGAGGTGTCTTGGTGCTGTGGAAGGGAAGTGCAGCAAATCGGCAATGATTGGAGTGTCAAATCGCGGTTGGAAGGAGCTTGGAAGGGCAACGATGGCTATGGTCTGCAAGGAAGCTGCAGGAAGGAGGTGTGCCCTGCTGAAGGAGAGATGAGCAGCACATAGAGGTGGTCAGAAGGCTGATGTTGACGTGGAAGAGGAGCAGCGAGGGTTGGAGCCTGCAGGAAGTTGAAGGGAGGAGGTGCGGCCTGCTAGAGGAGGGAGATGATCAGCAGGTAGAGGTGGTCGGGAGGTTTCTGTTGATGCGATAGAGGGGTAGCGGGGGCTGCAGCCTGTAGGCAGTTGTAGGGAGAAATCCAGAGAACAGTTGCAAGCTGGAAGACTGCCAATGGTGTCGGTCAACTTTTTTTTATTTTATTTTGAAAATTGAAAATAATTTTGAAATTTAATTTAATATAAAAGGTATATAGTTTGTGTTTTGAAAGTAGTATATTTTAATTTTTTAAAAAAATGAGACCACATGGATATTATTTTTCTAATAGTTTGCATAATCGTGTCTGATACCGTGAATATTACACATTTTTGAAATATAAACGTATATCCCGATGGTAAACCCAATCCTACAAACTAAAAGATTTGTGACATTCGTTTGGTCTGCGAACTTTTTATGTGTGACCGACAAGTTCTCCTATTTAATATAAATATTAGATAGGATTTATTTTACATGACTTCTAAGTTCCCTGGTCTTTAAGAATTCAAGGTTTAAGTTTTTACGGTAGAACGTGGAAAAGCAAGTGGCAGTGGCTCAAATAAGAACAATTATTTTTAAGAGTTTAAAGAAAGAAAAATGTAGGAGATGTCACAGATCCTGAAAAAAAACCTCAGTAACTTCTCAAACTATCCTAATGTGTGACTGAGTTTTGGAGACGATGTTATTCGAGTGTCTAATCCTATCAATTTTATTACTTGGGACTTACATTTGCATATATTTGATTAAGCAAATAGCCCGAAGAGATAAGAGGGCTTACGTCGTGTCACACGACAACCTCGGAACCTAAAGCGAATTAGGATTTGCGCTGCATAACATGATTGTGCAGGAGCCTAAAGAGGGTGTGAGGATTTACGTCGCACTGGGCGAGCTACCTCGAAATCCTATGCGTTATTACCTCGAAATCCTATGTGTTATTATTTAGAATAAGAAGAAAGAGATTGCTAAAAAAGTCCTCTTGTTGCTTGATCTAAGCTCCTTGCCCTGTTGCCCACAAAACTGGCTCCAAGCTCCTCATCGATGTAACAGTCTTAAAGTTTAGGTACAAAGGGTTTTACTAGATGTGTTCCAAAGTTTTGGTTTTGTTGTCATTCAAGCATTATGAGAGGGGGGATAAAGTTGATTATAGCGACACCAATTAAGATCTCACGGTTCCCTCGTTCCGATATCATTATTTTTTTGAACTTAATTTAAAAGAATTGTTAAGCTCATTTAAACTGGGGAGATCCCATTAACAACCGTGGGTTACCTCATCCTGAGGGACTCCCATAAATTCATAAGGACACGTTATGTTTGTTTTTTTTTATTTTGTTTAATTTTTGAAAAAAACAGTTTTGTTTTGAAAATATTATTGAATTTTTGAAAAACTACGGCTCCATGCAGAAACTAGCAAGCTCGTGCGGTGATCCTACGGCCTTCTACGGCTCTGGGCAGCAACTAGCAAGCTCGTGTGGTGATCCTACGACCTCCTACGACTCCAGGTAGCAACTAACAAGCTTATGTGGTGTTTTTATGACTTCTAACGAATCCAAACAGCAATATGTAACACTACACAGCATTTGTATGACTTCCTACAAATCCAAACAGCAATATGCAACACTGCACATCATTTGTATGGCTTCCTACGAATCCAAACAGCAGCTAGGAACTCCGGACAGTGATTCCACTGCTTCCTACAACTCTGGACAACAACTATGAACTCCAAACAGTGACTAGCAAGCTTGGCATGGCACCCCACAGCTCTCCCAACAATTTTCAAGTATTTTCCAGCACTCCTAAAACCACTAAACATCATTTTTAACTCTCCAAACAGCAAAAGAAACATCCTCGAAACAGTCCCAAAAAGGCAATTTAAAAGTCCCCAAATTC
Source organism: Phalaenopsis hybrid cultivar (assembly GCA_002079205.1). Lineage (NCBI taxonomy): Eukaryota > Viridiplantae > Streptophyta > Magnoliopsida > Asparagales > Orchidaceae > Phalaenopsis > Phalaenopsis hybrid cultivar. The sequence goes on along the minus strand of JXCR01118675.1, from coordinate 36,367 downwards.
CACTCTAAAACAGCGAATAAAATCAGCTCAAAACGGTGCTTAAACCGTCTCCAATCAGAAACCCTTTTGATTTCAAAAACAGTATCTAGATCCTCTCAAAATAACGATACCAAACAATCCACCAAAAAGGATCAAACGGGACCTCGCATGCATCCCCTATTGTGTTTTGTGTTTACATGTTTAACACCTAAGTCCCAATTTTACATCTATTTCACCCAAATCTTTTGTAGCATGTCAAAACAACATCGATACGGCTTCTAGCGCATTTGCGCAAAGATGTACATGTAGAGGAATTAAAACTTCAGGTGTTATAAATGTAAATCCAAGAGAATCATGTGGTATGTGTGTAATTCTTCTTTGATTAAAGAAAATCAATTGAATTGTAAGCATATGAGTGCAGGAATCTCAGCCTTCCTGTTGAATTCTAATCAACTCCAAAACTTGATTTGCTACAAACATAGCATAATACTAACAAAAATGAAGCCTAAATTTGTTATTGCTTGCCAAAGTTTGATCATTGATATATCGTTAAAAGGCATAAAGATATAACTGTTACAGATCCATGTCTTGAACGTAAGTTTTAATGCCAAAAGAATATGACATGTAACGATCGTTCCTTCAAATAAATGCTAGAAAAGTTTATATTTAAAATTGCTAAGAACAGCAGTAGAGATAACCGAATACACCTTAGAAGGATGAGAGAACAGTGCAGCCCTGGAAGAGAGGGAGAGTTGCGGTAAAGAAACAATCTCAATTGCTCAAATGCTGCGAGTAAGAGGGAATTTGATCATGCTTTTGCATGTGAAGAGGAGTGTCGGTCGAAGCTTTCGGTGCAGAGGGGAGGTGAAGCCGAGAGAGAGGAGTCGAGGGCTTCTTCGGTCGAGTGAGAAAGGAGGGAGTCGAGCTCGAGAGAGGAAAAGGGAGTTCGACCGAGCGAGGGAGGCAAGCAGGAGCTTCGGCTAGAGCTGCTATCAAGCCACAGAGGAGGAGCGGTCGAGCGAGAGGAGAGCCAAATCGAGCAGAGGAGCGGGTAGCAAAGGCGAGAAGGCGTGCGGGAGCAGAGGAGCTGGTGAGCGAGAGGAGTCTTCGAACTGAAGGAGAGGGCGTTGAATGTCTCTAGAGAGGAAGAGACGAGCCTGATTGAGCAGAGGAAGAAAGGAAGCGGATGCACGGTGCGTGAGGTAGAGAGGGGGATGAAGGAGTGGGAGAGTGAACAGGCAAGGGGAAGAGTTCTCCTTTTTTCGAATAGGAGCGGGGCCGAATTGTATGGCCAAGGGAGTCGTTAAGTGAAGCAATTGGCGGGGGTTTAAATGATTTCCATACGCAAAGGAGTCTTATTTGGCTGGTAATAATTTCTAAATGTATTTAATTATGGTGAAATTAAATAACTCATTTGAAATTTGAAAATTTAAAATTTAAAATTCAAAATTGCTTAACTCTTGTTCAGCCCGAGTCGAATATGAGTTAAACCCGGGTTGAGCCCAGGCCCGCGCCCCTCTAAATAAAAAAAAACGTGCATCAATTTTCGTATTCATTGCTCGCGTGTGAAATCATAGCAATATTAGTGTCCTTTCTAGCTAAATTCAACATTCAAGACGCATCTGTGTAGTCTGTTTCGTCATCTGGGGTCGTCCAGATGAGTTTCTCGACGATCGGGTCAATTCAAGTCAACATTGTGTGTGGTGCAATGAGTGCATAAATTGCGGCGTTCGTGAGTGTTTGAGTCATGAAGGGTTCACCTATGGTCGTCTGATCCTATAGAAACTCATTTTCAGGTAGCGGTCCGGACCCGTAGAGACGATTACCACCTATGACAAGGTACATCCGGAGCACTACCTTGACGTCGGATACATTCCACAAGAGGGAAAACAGTCAGACAAAATTGAATTCAGATTTCATAAAAAAATCACCCCTAAGCACAACCTCTCCTATTTATAAAGAGACATGACCTATCTTAGGAAACATTAATAATAATAAGGAGAATAAAATCAGATTTTATGATTTTTAAAATAAGGAAGGAAATAAAATCATATTTTAGTTTTAATTTAAAATTAGAAAAAAAATAAAAATAAGTTTTCAGTTTTAGAAAAGGTCTTAAAATTAGAAAGGACCTAAGATTGTCAGAAAGGAAAGAAAGAAAAAAAAGGAAAGAAAGGGAAGGGGCAGAAAATGTAAAGGAGCAAAGTGGGAGAAGGGAGCCCGGTCCTCCCTCCCGAGCCCTACGTTAGAGTTAGCATGGGGAAGCAAGAGTGGCTTTGAAGTAAGAAGCGGGAGCGACTTCAGTGCAGGGATTGGAGACTTCGTGTGATTTCAAATAGGGATGAGAATTGGAGAGCGGCACGAACAGAGAGGCAAAAAGGAAAGAAAAGGCTTTCGATTGGGACATGCGTGAGAAGGGAGCATTTGACTTTGGCTCTTATGCCTTGCAAACACAGGTAATAGGAAGAACGGCTCCGTCGTGCGAGAAGTAGAGCAAGAGATGGAAGTTTCAAAGGTCTCTGTATGTTGCACTCCCATCGCATGCTGCGAAGCAGAAATAAGAGAGCAAAAGAAACAAAGAGAAATGGAATCGAACAAAGAGTAAGAGTGCAATCCCGAAAAACCGTGGAGACGAGGGCTTCCTATGAATTCGAACAGGAAAGTGGAGAACAAAAGGGAGATGTTATGGAAGTTTGTCGTGCAGTCTTTTACTTTGAACAGGAATATCTGGCGCAAACGGTTATGGAACAGCATGAAATGTAATTTGGTGTGCATAAAAGTTTTAGATTTTTATTTCATCTTAAATAAGTTTTAATTAAACCTAATTGATAAAATTACTAATTTTAAATTACTATTTAATGTCAACATTTGCATGCATGCCACCTTACCTATGCATGAAAATGTGTATTTCACTTTTAAAAAGTTGAAATGACAGTATATTTGATGTCATATGAAAGATTTAGGTGATATAAATGTAGAAAGGCAAAGTTTAGATGTTAGATATGTAATTACATAAGAATTGGGCGGAGGCATGTAAGTAAATGGCCCAAGACAAATTGGCAACTCATCAAGATCTATTTCTCTCTTGTAAGGTGTTATTGAGAAAATCAAACCTCAAGCAACAACTTGTTCATGGTTATGCCATCAGTATTGATGAAGTTCATGTCCTCCATGGGCAACCCACACTCCTGCAATAGCCGGATCATTTGCTCCATCACAATGCACACCTACGAATGAAATCACATCGATGAATCCAATGCACGAGAAAACATATATGAATCAGATCAAATAAATTTCAGAAATATCGGTGCTAAACATACATTTTCAGTGCCCGGTAAAAAAAGAAAAGATGTTGGTCATGTATCATGGTATGCCATAAGAAATAAGGGACATTTACATGCATAACACACAATTCTTATGTATTTATATATCTCATACCTAAACTCTCACATTTACACACATAGCACTCAAATCTTTAATATCACATCAAAAAAAGCTCTATTAACACATTTTAAAAGTGAAACACATTTTAATGCATAGGTTTAAAGCACCGAGTGCTATGTATGTAAATATGAAAGTTTAGGTGTGAGATATGTAAATACATAAGAATTGTACATGTGCTGTATTAAAATTTCCCTTATATAAACAAAAAAATTATACAAGACCTTCCAAAAGAATTGAAAAGAATAAATTGCGCAGCTGCTGCAGAAGTCACATATTTCACTTCATTAACTTTTTAAGCTTTAAACATCACTCAAATTGAGATTTAATGAACATAAAAACAATCAAATCAAAATAAAGAAAAAAATGATTAAAGAACATGTTGTTTAACGTGTGCATTGATGGATGAAATTTTGTGGGAAATTTCATGCATACTTGAACTTTCCTATCTTCATTTTGGCTGATTTTTCTTTATGAAGCCTTACTGTTGGATGTTTTCTTTAGCAATTTTGTTTTTTACGCCTTTATATTGCAAAGCTTCCTTCATACTAGTACTGCCTACGCGGATATTGTAAGAACAAGATATAATAGAATTCACAAATAAACTAAAATTAGGCATTTAACTTGTCTCACTGATGCCAATCAAGATAGCATGAGACTACAATGATGACACGTCAAAATAATTTTGGATTTTTACTTTTTAATATATGTCTGGACAATGATTGTCAGCCAGCAGACACTGGCTATCTTCATTTTAAATTTTGTTCGATATAGAAATTAGCCAGTTATTAGTGGTTTAATGGTTGTTATTAGTGCAATTGGAAGCACTCAGACGAAATAAGTTGAGGGCATTTGGGATCAAACTTTTGTTTTTCATTTTTATTTTGTTTTGTTTATGTTTCGATTTGAAATAAAATATGTTTGGTTTTAATTGTTGTCTTTAAAAACACTCAAAAATTCTACCAAGTATTTTAAAAAAATGATTCATTTAAAAAAAATAAAAAAAATATGCGAAAAAATACATTAAACAAATGTTTTTTTTCAAAATAAAAGAAAAAAAATAAAAATAAAATTGATGCCAAACAAACCCTTACTTTCATTTACCTTGCTATCAACTTTAAGAACCGGCTTGTTTCCCATGTAGAGAGCGCCCATAAGTTGCAGCAGTGGAATTTCCAAAGGGAAGTTAAATGGAGTGATAATTGCAACCTGGGTACATCAGCATATCCAATTTAGCATTTTTGGGCATCAAATTAACATGTAGCACCACTAAAAGAATGAATTTGCTCAAGTATAAACTTATTACAGGTTAAATTCAAGTACAATGGTGATACCGGAGTTAGCCTAACAGCAAAGAGAACAGTAAATAGTATTGCTGAATTCAAATGTGAAATTACAACGAAATAAATGAAATCTGAAATTGCAGCAACATGACACACAACACGCGACCAGGTAGATCTAGGGTGGTGGTGGTGGCTATTGGGGTAGGTTAGAAGGGCGGCGGCTAGATAGGAGGGGGGCTGGACTGTAGGGAAACAGCTGTAAGACGGTGGCGGCTTGCTGTCCTAGGCAGCAGCAAGCAGGGAAAGGCGGGGTTGCAGAGAAAGCTGCAGCAAGACAGTGGTGGCCTGCTGCCCTGAGCGGCTGCAAGCATGGAAGTGACAGAACAGCGGGGTAAGGAAGGGTAAAACGGCAGCTGCTTGCTGTCCTGGGTGGCAGCAAGCAGAAAAAGTAGCTGGAGCTGTAGGAAAATAGCAAGGAGGCTACAGTTTGGGCGCCGGTAGCCAAAAACAGCTGCTGGCAGCGATGAGGAGGTTAGGGAAGAGTGGGGGAAAAGAAAATCATAACCTCGCAAATGAAATACAATTTGAGCACCACTCGGCCCTTGGAGACAATCCTCAATAGAAAAATAGAAACACCGCGACTGTTTAGAACAAGCTCATGCAAAAACAGCCCTAAAACGCAACCAAAGCATCATATATAATATTAGGATAAATAGGAGTAGGCCCATCAACGTGAAAGAGGCAGTACTCCCCTCGGAAGAGCCGACTAGCTCTCAGTGATCAAGCACCCCAGCGGAGCAGGATCCTGTGTCCGCCCAAGTAGACGCTCGCTTCAACTGGTCTAACAATTCTACTATTTCAGAGAATTTGCATTTGATGGCAACTCTAACACCATATGCTTCATACCACATTCCGTTACACATTATGATTGACAAAGATCTTATACCGAAATAGATGCAATATGTTTGATGCGCATATACATTCTAAATGTCTGAAAAAATAAGAAATCAATAAGTTGAGACTGCAGAATGAATACATAGTTGTAGGTAACCATATGGGGCATTTACATACATAGCGCACAATTCTTATGTATTTACATATCTAACACCTAACTTCATATTTACACACATAGCACTCAAATAGTTAGCACAATTATCACTTTTAAAAATCAAATTCACCGTGTCATGCATTAATTTAAAGTAGCAAAGTATTATGCATGTAAATATGGAAGTTTTAGCTGTGAGAAATGTACATCAAGATCATTTTTTTTTAACCTCTAGCGTAAAAAGTCTTCGGCTCAAACAAAAAAATCATCACATGATAGAGCAAAATAGGTTGAGCAAAAATCATCTGTTCGAGCTACAAGACTTTCATTGCTTTTACCAAACTAATTCAAGATCAGTTTTCAGCAATAATGGAATTAGCGATAGGTTGTTCGAATACTAGTTACCAAGGCAAACAAATGCCAACTGCGTTAGAGACTAACTGATGCAAACCCTCCATGTCTAAGTGAGTTGTGAAATCCAGCAATTTTGAGAGCATACTGACACGCCTAAAAATTGTCTACTTTTTCATATATATTTTATGCTCAATTTTAATGATGTTTAAAGATATTATACTTTAAAGAAATGTATTTTGCATATGTTTTATTGGGAGTAAAAACGACTAAGGAAGAAAATTTTGGATTTCGATATGTTTTTCTATGTTTAATCTACTTTACATTTCTCACATGTTTTTGAATAAAATTACACTTTAAAGAAAAGTTATTTTCATGCTTATTTTGTAGGTATATCTGTTAGGAGCGAAACGCAATTGAAACGGGGCGAAACGGAACTGAAACGGAGGAAAACGGTGAAACTACTGCAGAGTGGCGCCTGAGGCGCCAAAATCCAGAGAACAGGAGCATGTGGCGCCAGAACTGGCCCCTAAAGAGCCAGAGACGATATAAGATGGATTAAGGCGGTTCAGTTGAGCGGATTTTGAAGGCTCCAAATGATTCAAACGTCACATGGAGTGATTCAATACATCTAGACACTTTGGAATGCTCTTTAATGAGGGGATAATCTCTTGAATAAATGGACATGTCTTTTAGTACTCAAAAGGTGTGACTTTTGGAGAGAATTTGTGAGGGAATTTTGAATTCTTTTCGAAAAGAGGCAGCCCCTAATTAAAAAAGAGAGGAGTATAGGGCATGAGTGTGACGTGAGTGAGATGAAGGCTTTGGAGAAAAGAGGATTTTCTTCTAGAGTTGTAAGAGGAGAGGGAAAGTGAGAGATTTCTTCTTCGTTATATTTTCAGGAGAGAATTGAGTGTGATTGTAGTGCTTAAAGGGAACTTCTAGGTATTTGTTTAGAAATGAGTGTGAGATAAGTTGTGTTCTTTTCTTTTTTTATTTTGTAAACTTGTTTTTATATATGAAATTCGTGTTTTATCGTATACTTCTCATGAATTCTGAGTAATCTTATTTATCATTCTCCTTACTCTAAATATGGTTTTGTGCAGAATTGATTTTGTTTAATACGGTTTTAAATATCAAAAATTTGTGATGATTTGAACTCTGATTTTCATTTACTTTTCAATCTGACCAATTGAAAAGTTAAAATGTGTTGAGAAACATATTATGCAAAAAGGCTATGATTTCTCCAACGTAGTGAGAATCACATTCGATTTACTGGGAGAGGATGTCATCCATTGCGTTGAGTGCAAATAAATAGAAAAATATACTTTGTTGGATGCAGAATTGGAGATTTTAAGGTGACAGATTAAAATCCTCAATTTGGACCAGTTGATTGAAAACTAATGCGAGATTGTTAACCCTTAGACGAGGGAGTGTTGGGAGTTCCGGAGTGGCAGTCGGTATTCTCCCAACCTAACCACGGAATTAGATACCAAAATCTGGATTAATCAATATTTTTTATGCACTTGAAAGAGCGTAAAAAATAGGATTGTTTCTATTTTGCACAAAATAATTTTTATAAATTTTTAAATGATTTTAATTTCTTCACAATCCATATACTCATCTTAAAGGGGAATGATGCTTCCTTAAATTTGAACACTTCATCACAAAACTTTGTTTAGTCTTAGTAGATTTAACTTTGAAGTTTAGAAATTAGTTTAGTAAATATAGTTCTTTTAGCTAGATTTCTGTTAACATTCATTAAACCCATTTTAACTTTTTTTTTTTACTTTAATTTTTATAGTTTGAATATTGTGATTTATGTTATTATCATAAGAATTTCCATCTTCCAAACTAAGACTTGATAATAGTAAACTAGAATTAGCCTAAGGGATTTCTTACTGTGCTTCTCTGTGGGATCGATACTATATTACTTGAAGCGATACATGCACTTGCGTAGAACCACTAATGTGTGAGCTATTTTATATATTTTATAACATTTTGATTTTGAGCATTAACTACTTCATATAAATTGGTTAAGTTTTTTATCATATTTTAGAAAGTTAAATTACTGCGTAATTTCGGGATGGGTCAAGTTTTTGACACTGTTACCGGGAATTTAAATTGACATAAAACATGTGGAAAAACAGCACACACCAGGGGCGCATCACATATCGGGATAAATTCCGGTCCCAAGCGGCCCTGTAGCGGGAAATCTCTCATTGTTTCAAGCAATAAGGGCCATATTTCCTTTTTTTTTATTTCTAATTAGGATTTAATGAATGTTTTAATATAATTATATTGTTTTAGACCTGATTTGAAAAACTTTTGCAAAGTTTTATATTATTTGGAGTGTTTTCTCTATTGGAGTGACATATCCTTAGATTTTTCTAAGGTGGTGTGCTTGTAACCTAATTGGATTGAGGTGGCGATCTTTGTACGACATTCAAAATCCACCTTTGTCGTCGAACCTGCTGGCAAGTGCTGGCAGAATCCNGAGCAAAAATCATCTGTTCGAGCTACAAGACTTTCATTGCTTTTACCAAACTAATTCAAGATCAGTTTTCAGGAATAATGGAATTAGTGATAGGCTGTTCGAATACTAGTTACCAAGGCAAACAAATGCCAACTGCGTCAGAGACTGACTGATGCAAACGCTCCATGTCTAAGTGAATTGTGAAATCCAGCAATTTTGAGAGCATACTGACACGCCTAAAAATTGTCTACTTTTTCATATATATTTTATGCTCAATTTTAATAATTTTTAAAGGTATTATACTTTAAAGAAATGAATTTTGCATATTTTTTATTTGGAGTAAAAACGAATAAGAGAAAATTTGGGATTTCGATGTCTTTCTATACTTAATCTAATTTACATTTCTCACATGTTTTTTAATAAAATTACACTTTAAAAGAAAAGTTATTTTCATGCTTATTTTGTAGGTATATATGTTAGGAGCGAAACGCAACTGAAACGGAGCGAAACGCAACTGAAACGGAGCGAAACGCAACTGAAACGGAGCGAAACGATGGAACTACTGCAGAGTGGCGCCTGAGGCGCCAAAATCCAGAGAACAGGAACATGTGGCTCCAGAACTGGCACCTGAAGAGCCAGAGACGATATAAGATGGATTAAGGCGGTTCAGTTGAGCGGATTTTGAAGGCTCCAAATGATTCAAACGTCACATTGAGTGATTCAATACATCTAGACACTTTGGAATGCTCTTTAATGAGGGGATATATCTCTTGAATGAATGGACATGTCTTTTAGTATTCAAAAGATGTGACTTTTGGAGAGAATTTGTGAGAGAATTTTGAATTCTTTTCGAAAAGAGGCAGCCCCTAGTTAAAAAATAGATGAGTTTAAGGCATGAGTGTGACGTGAGAATAAGAAGAAGGCTTTGGAGAAAATAGGATTTTCTTCTAGAGTTGTAAGAGTAGAGTAAAAGTGAGAGATTTCTTCTTCGTTATATTTCCAGAAGAGAATTGAGTGTGATTGTAGTGCTTAAAGGGAACTTCTAGGGATTTGTTTGGAAATGAGTGTGAGATAAGTTGTGTTCTTTTCTTTTTTTTGTTTTGTAAACTTGTTTTTATATATGAAATCCGTGTTTTGTCGTATACTTCTAATGAACTCTGAGTAGTCTTCTTTATCCTTCTCCCTACTCTGAGATATTGTTTTGTGCATAATTGATTTTGTTTAGTACGGTTTTAAATATCAAAAATTTGTGATGATTTGAACTCTGATTTTCATTTACTTTTCGATCTGACCAATTGAAATGTTAAAATGCGTTGAGAAACATATGAGCAAAAAGGCTATGATTTCTCCAACGTAGTGAGAATCACATTCGATTCACTGGGAGACAATGTCATCTATTGGGTTGAGTGCAAATAAATAGATAAATATACTTTGCTGGATGCAGAATTGAAGATTTTAAGGTGACAGATTAAAATCCTCAATTTGGACCAGTTGATTGGAAAGTAATGAGAGATTGTTAACCCTCAGACGAGGAAGTATTGGGAGTTCTGGAGTGGCAGTCGGTATCCTCCCAACCTAAACACGAAATTAGAGACCAAAATCTGGATTAATCAATATTTTTTATGCACTTGAAAGAGTAAAGAATAAGATTGCTTCTATTTGGCACAAAATAATTTTTATAAATTTTTAAAAGATTTTAGTTTCTTCACAATCCATATACTCATCGTAAAGGGGAATGATGCTTCCATAAATTTAAACACTTCGTCACAAAACTTTGTTTAGTCTTAGTATATTTAACTTTGAAGTTTAGAACTTAGTTTAGTAAACTTAGTTCTTTTAGTTACATTTCTGTTAGCATTCATTAAACCCATTTTAACTTGTTTTTCTTACTTTAATTTTTATAGTTTGAATATTGTGATTTATGTTATTATCATAAGAATTTTCATCTTCCAAACTAAGACTTGATAATAGTAAACTAGAATTAGCTTAAGGCATTTCTTACTGCGCTTCTATGTGGGATCGATACTGGGGTTTTTTAAGAAAGTCATATATTACTTGAAGCGATAAATGCACTTGCGCAGAACCACTAATAAGTGAACTATTTTATATATTTTATGACATTTTAATTTTGTGCATTAACTACTTTATATAAATTGGGTTAAGTTTTTTATCATAAAGCTAAATTACTGCGTAATTTCGGGATGGGTCAAGTTTTTTACACTGTTATCGGGGATTTAAATTGACATAAAACATGCCGAAAAACAGCACACACCAGGGGCGCATCACATATCAGGATAAATTCCGGTCCCAAGCGGCCCTGTAGCGGGAAATCTCTCGTTGTTTCAGGCTATAAGGGCCGTATTTCCTATTTTTTATTTCTAATTAGGATTTAATGAATGTTTTAATATAATTATATTGTTTTTGACCTGATTTAAAAAACTTTTGCTAAGTTTTATATTATTTGGAGATGTTTTCTCCCTGTTTTCTCAATTGGAGTGACATATCCTTAGATTTTTCTCAGGTGGTGTGCTTGTAACCTAATTGGATCGAGGTGGTGATCTTTGTACGACATTCAAAGTTCACCTTTGTCGTTGAACCTGCTGGCAAGTGCTGTTTGACAGCAGAATCCTGCGGTTTCTCCACTGCCGGCTTGCGGTCCAGCTGCCGTGCCCACCGCATTTTAGCCAAAATCACTCTTCCCGCCCCCATTACCCATCCTACAACTCACCTACCCCTTTTCTATGTTCTCCCACACCTACTAGAAGCCTTAGAACGGTGTCACTGAGAGAAAAAGTGCTTGACTGAACTGATTAATGGCATAGAAAATGGAGAGCTTGCAAGCTGTAGAATAAGAGGACTTGAATAACTACTAGACTACAATATGAGAAGATAAGAAGATTTAAGAAGAATGTATGANAGCCTTAGAACGGTGTCACTGAGAGAAAAAGTGCTTGACTGAACTGATTAATGGCATAGAAAATGGAGAGCTGGCAAGCTGCAGAATAATGAACGAGGACTTGAATAACTACTAGACTACAATATGAGAAGACAAGAAGATTTAAGAAGAATGAATGGCTGGGAAGGTACATCAGGTCAAAATTTGTTACAGCACAGCCATTGTTTCTTTTGGTTATGGCCTCAATCACAACTGCAATTTTGTTTCCATTCTCCAGTATTATAACCAAGAGTAACGTTACAACCCCTTTTCCCACTAAAGAAAAGATCCTTAGAGATCACATAGTCACACATGTAACCATGCAAAAAGACGCAAACACAAACAAGCATGCATGTAAAACTTGGCGAATTGGTTCTTAGAAAGAAATGTAAAAAAGAAATGGGGACCATCATGATAGCATCGAGGGAAATGTGGGAGCAGCCCAAACCAATGCATTTTGAAAGATGATAAGAAATGTGTGTCAGCAAATGATTATGGTTTGGATAGAGAGATCAATGGAAAAACCAAGTTCTGGTCCGACAAACAAAATGCAGCTAGAAAATAAAAATCCTTAAAAATGATTTTAGGCTTCTGGCGTAGAGAATATATGTAGCCTGAGGGCAAGAAACTATTTGAAAATTATAGATTTAGATACATATAGATGTTATAAAAATTTTCATGAATTTTTGTAGAGTTTTGTTATTTTTCCTAAATTTTGTTTGAAGACTAGATCAAAAATGAAACTATTATGGCAGCATGATTTGGGATCAATTGATTATGGTGTTTTTCATAATTTTTCAAAGAGTATAAAGTAATCAAGTAGCCAAAGAAACAAAATTAGGTCAAAGTTGGCCTAGTCTTAGCTGCGACTTCGAGGTGGATTTAGATTACGATTGCATAGGAGATTTGTTATGGACAGGTAAAGAGATGAATGTGCGAGAATTACATAGCAAAAAAATATTAAAAAAAGCACAGGAAATAATAAATTATTCACTCACTAAAGCAACAAGAAGGGGGGAGATCACAAAATCTCCAACTTCATGGGCCACCAACAAGTCTCTCAGCCCTAGATGAAAACTCAATTTTTTTTCAATGATCAACCATATTTCATTTCACCAAAAACAACAAAATTATGGTCCCTGATGATAACCCTAATGCAATTTCAAAAGGAGGAGAAAAAGGTCAAAGGGGCAGCCTCTCCATTTGAAAGGAGGGAAGGTGGGGCTGGCCCTTTAAAGTTTAAAAACCCTAGAAAAATTATTAAATAAATCAAATACATGATTGCATATGATTAATTAATTTATCCTGTAATCATAATAATTAATTTCCCCCAAATTTTGAAAATTTAAACTTTCATAAAATTTAAAATTTAAAAATGTACATATAAGCCAATAGGCATTAAACCTAAGCATAATATTTGAAAAATAAAATAAAAATTATAACAAAAAAATCTCCTAATAAATTAGGTCTTCTCGAAGCCTCTTGTGATTAAGACAATTTTATTATCTCTAACTACTTATAGCTAGATCTTGTGTTGTACAATTTTTTTTATCCCTTAAAAACTATTCTTTGAAGAGTTAATATCAAAGTAGCCCTCCACAAGGTCAGACGCCATCTTATCTAATTCAACTCTAGTAAGCCATGTATTGCCTATAGGTAGCTTGTCCTTCCACCTCATAAAAAACTTATTATCTCCACTATCATCATTCAGCACAACATTAATCAATATGTTCACTTCCATTCAAGAAATTATGCATCGGGAACTAAATTTCCCAAAAAATTTCAATGGGTAACACGTACATGTATTGACTTTTTTAACTTAAATTTTTTTTCACATAATCACCTACATTATATAAATATGTGTGTGTGTGTGTGTGTGTGTGTGTGTACACACACACTGTAGATAGAGTCTTATAGAATAAACATACTTAATATTACTTTGACTTATTTCTTAATAGTTTCAAGTAAGCCTATGAAATTTTGAGCAAATATGAATGCAAAATTAGAAAATGTATTGGAGAAATATTGAGTAGATCAAGAGTTATTTTGGGATTGAAATCATATGTTGTCCATAATTTGAGGCAATAATACCTCTAGAGCTATTGAAGCAATCATTTAAAGCTCGTTAGCGAACCAGTGAAGTTCACATAAATCCATTTGGTTTCTTTTTTTCTTTTTTTTATGTAACATGTGCATTTTGTGTTAATTCTATCGTGCTTTTGCACTTTTCACTCGTTATTTTGATTTTGTTACATATTTTTTGTCCCAAAATTATTTCCGCTCAACTTTTCTGGTGGGTTTCAAGTAGATTTCAATAGCATTACCATGTCACCCAACGAAGGGTGTAAAAAAAGTATCAAACTGTCTCCATATACTAAAGGCATTAATGTGTAAATTGTACGGGACACCATGGATGAAATAGAGCTGCCGCAGCATCAATAAAGAAATGTATGTGTAGTACATAGAGCACTAACAAGAATTCTTCATGTCCGTCACGCCAAGAAAGGCATGAATGGACATTTTTATAAGTTCACTGCATAAAGAAAATTAAAAAAAACTCAAGATGCTAACCTAGCTATCAAGAAAAATGTATATGTGGGANACGCCAAGAAAGGCATGAATGGACATTTTTATAAGTTCACTGCATAAAGAAAATAAAAAATAACTCAAGATATTACCCTAGCTATCAAGAAAAATGTATATGTGGTCCATGCAAGTTTATTAGGCAATTCAGCATACCTTGCACAAAGTTGACAGAGAGAACGGATATTTGAAAGAGAAAGAGACCAGACTAACAAGGGGCTCAGGTGAGCCATTAAGATGGTTATGGAGTTATTAAAGAAAGAGGCCCGGCTCTAGTAAGAAAATTCAAAGTGCCTGAAGAGCAATAAAAAAAGGATTTTTCAAAGGCAGGAAAAAACTCTCGTAATATTTCTCTTTTATTTTAATTATGCATACAAACTTATATATATCATCATTATTAATATGATTTTTTTCTCCGNGCATACATACTTATATATATCATCATTATTAATATGATTTTTTTCTCCCCTTTTTAGAGTACTGGCGTGTGTGTATATAATCTTCATTATTACTCAAATCATTATTATTATATTCTCGCTCTTTAGAGTTTTTGTATCTGTGTGAACTCAAATTTCCTCCTCATGTGTGGTGTATCATTTTTTTTTTTTTTCATGTAACAATTTAAGCAATACGAGCAATACTTTATGGACCATTTTGGCATTTTGAACTCATCGGGATGGTCCATTTGGTGCAATGGGTGACAATTAACTGCTCATTTAAAAAGATCAAAATATCATGAAACAATTTATCACAAAATAGCAGCTATCTTCCATAATCTAGATCTACTTGTAGATCAGATATAAAACTGAATATTTGGGAATGAAAATTCAACTCAATAATTGCTCAAAAAGTTGACTAAGCTTTCAAAAGGTAGAATGTACACAATGAGATCGGTTAAACTACAGATTTACCAGTTAAATGAGATCGGTTAAACTACAGAGTTACCAGTTAAAAAGGCCCAAAATACTCAAACTGGAGGATAATTTGCACAAATAAATCTCTGTATTTTCCTAAGCAAGCTCATGCTTGTAAATAATTAAGCGGCCCTACATTAATGTTATTTTACAAAAGTATTGAATGGGATAGAAAATTCATAAAGCCTACTGTACAAGCCTAACATACATAGTTGGAATAAATTTATGATAATAATTATGAAATCATTGTTATTTAGTTGATTTGAGAGTCAATATATGGGCACTCGTTGTCTGTACAACCTAAGAGGGTAGGTAACTTCCAAGACCAGTGTATCTATGGCATTGCTCCACTAAATTTCCAAGCATTTTTTAAACATTTCACAAATATCACATGTTAAAAAGAAAAAACCGCGAGAACAAAAGGGGACATTTACATACATAACACCCAATTCCTATGTATTGACATAGCTAATGCCTAAAATTTGCTTCTCATATTTAAACCACCCAAATTTTACATAGCATATCAAAAGTACCACCATTTTAACTTTCAAAAAGTGAAATACACTTTTCCATGCATAGGTAAGGTGGTATGCATGTAAAAATTGAAGTATGNATCATGCAAAAAGACGCAAACACAAACAAGCATGCATGTAAATCTTGGCGAATTGGTTCTTAGAAAGAAATGTAAAAAAGAAATTGGGACTATCATGATAGCGTCGAAGGAAATGTGGGAGCAGCCCAAACCAATGCATTTTGAAAGACGATAAGAAATGTGTGTCAGCAAATGATTATGGTTTGGACNAATATTTCAGCCTGATAATTTAAATTGGAATTTCATTGCATTGATGATGCGTAGATAAAAGGATTGAAACTACATTTGGTCAAGATATCTAGATTTTGAAAAATTATACATTGATGATGCTTCGATTATGGATCAATTTCCATGATTTTATGATATTCCATTAATTTCTTATTGTAGGAATATTTGATAGAAATTAGAAATTAGATTGTGAGCATTTTGTATTGGATAATGTGTTTTGCCCAAATGATTTGCACCTAGGATTTGTTAATTGTGATGCAAAAGGGAGCTGATTGAAAGGGTCGTAAAAAGCTCAAACCAGAATGCTCTTGCTTATACCAAAACCTTCACTAAACACTTCAATGAGATTTGAGTTATAATTTGGGGCATTTACATGCATACCACCCAATGCCTATGTATTTACATATCTAACACCTAAACATTAACTTTTTATATTTATACCACCCAAATCTTTCACATCACAAAAAAAATATCATCATTTTAACTTGCAACAACAACAACAACAACAAAGCCTTAATCCCACTACGTGGGGTCGGCTACGTGAATCTTTTTTTCTCCATTGCGTCCTATTTAGTGTCATATTTTCATTTAGTTCTAGTAAAATAAGATCATTTTTTATACAATAAGCCCAAGTCTTCCTAAGTCTACCTCTGTTTTTCTAACACAAGTCGAATCTAAAACATCTACTCTCCTAATTGGATCATCAGATAGTTGATGTTTAATAAGATCAAACCATCTAAGATCACAATTTTAACTTTAAAAAAAATATCAAATAAGCATTTTTCATGCAAATAAAAGGATGTATGACACGGGGCTGTGTTTGGGGGTCGGCTGAATCGGCCTTGTCCGATCCCAACATGCTGGTCACGATTAATCTCCTTTCTAGTTCTTTCTTATTCCATGCTTTCCTTTCTAAGCTCTTCCCTTTGTTTTATTACCTATTTCTATTTGCTAGTCATTATTATATATAGGTCTTGCTTGTCTGTTGCGGGGTTGTTGATTTGTTTATTGAATTCGAAGTCCGCCATCATAGTCTTTCCCTCCCGAAGGTTGTCTCTGACGATGAGAAGATGCTCAAATTTTAACTCATCTGAGGTGGTGACTCTCTTTTGTTTTTTCGATGCCCCGCTCCCAACTACCCTCCCCAAACCCCTCCAGGTTGTCGTTGATTCACTCCTGTCTCTTCAGAGTGTCATTCACCGACGTCTCTAGGTGGTCGCACCCTCATCACTCGTACCTCAAGGGGTTTGTTCATCCCGATAGCACCCCTAGATCATCGCCAACTCATTTCCTACCCCTCCAAGTTGCCGCTCGTCCCACTCAGCACCTCCAGATGGTCACAGCTTCTTCCCTCATATCTCGAAGTCATTGTGCATCCCGCCAACACCTCTAGGTCAATGCTAGTTCATTTTTGTACCCTAAGGTTGTCGTGCACCTCTCCTACAGCTTCCCGATTACCGCAACCACCCATCTACAATCCCTGATTCTTACAGCTTCACTCTTCATGCTTCACCAAACCACCAACTACCCTAAAAGCCATCGCCGCCTTTTGTTCCCCTCTAAACCCTTCGGACAGCCAGCCACACCTATTGTATGCCACATCGAAGACTCATGTTGCTTCACCTTCCAACGGTCGCCCACACCCGCTACTGCCCGACGCCGTTCAGCAACCACCACACCAGCTGCTCCCTACGTTCGCATTCATCAGCCATCCCCTCACCATTGTCGTCCACAAACACCCTTATCAAGCTGTAGTCAGATCGTGCTAGTCTTGTTGCCATTGTCTTGTTTTCTTTATTGTTTTGAGTTTTGATTGTATCCTTCGTTATTTGCTTAATAATATTTGTCTTAAATTGTCGTGGGTTGAGTTAACTCTGGTATCAATATAGGTATGTAAAAATTGAAGTTTAGGTGTAAGATATATAAATACAAAAGAATTGAGTGGTATTTAGGGAAATCTTCCTATATTTTTTTTACAACTAAACTATTTATAGATGTGAACTAGAAAAAGGCTCTTATGGGTCGATGCATAGGTTAACATGCCTGAAAAGTCTAGGAGGTTCATGTTTTCTAGAGAATATATGTCACTTGTCATGTACAAACGGCTGAGGTTGACATGTCAAGGTGATTTGCCAACCTCACCTGTCGAAATGACAGCTACCAAGGTTGACTTGTCGAGATGGTTCGCCAACTTCACATGTCGAAGTGTCAATTATCATTTATTTTCATCATCATTAAAGAAGCATCATACATCAACATCCATTTATGGATCATCCGACATCCGTGACATCATCATCTTTTTATCGACATTTCGTGGATAGACCTCATACTGTACTAAAGGTATTTAATAATTTTTGTAACCCAAAGGGGGAGGGAGGAGCCACCGGGGATCATTATAAATGAAGGCTCTCCCGTCTTCTGGAGAGACATCATGAATCTATCTCTCCCAACTCTCTTTTGTATCCCATTTAATTCTTTTGAAAGATCGAGGGAGAGAACATCTCAAGCATACATCAACCATCTTCCACTACATCCTTTCTTCAAAGGTCTCCCTTGAGTAGGATGAATTTAGGAACGCTACGGGACCCAATGTCCTTAAAAGATTCAATAATTTGAAAGATGTCGTATGTGTGAAGTTGATATGCAAATCTAGCAGAGAAACCATAAAAATAAGAAAAAACAAAAGAACAAAAAACTATACCAGAGCATTCATGATAGCAGCAGATCAACGAGCTAAAGGAACATATGATAACGATGATACAAGAAGTGAGAGAGGATACTTCTAAAGCTCGCTCCAAAACCCATTCCAAAGCACACACATGGTCATCAAGATTGGTAGCTTGTAGACGGGAGCTACCATGCAAGCTACCAAGAATGAGACCAAGAAGAGTCCTCTCCTCAAAAGGAGGAAGATGAGTCATACAAGTTACAAAATTCTCAAGAGAAAGAGGGGATGAGAGAAAGAGGAACAAGCATAAATCATTAGAGGATGAGAAAAAAGTCAAATAGTCCCCAGACTTTTAGCAAGTATCCAATTTAGTCCCTGAGCTTTAAAATGCTCAAATTTAGTCCCCGACTATAAAAAAGTGTTCTGAATTGGTCCAATTTTTTTTTTAATTTAACACTACCTCTCACATTGTGAAGGGTGATTCCGTCTATTAATAAAATTCACAAATTAAACACATGAAGGACTCATCAGTTCTCACTAGAGGATTCATATGCAAAAATTTCTCACCTTAACAGGGTACATTTGGCTCGGCGGTAGGAGCGCGGTGCGAGGGCTAGAAAAGAATCGTAGTCATTTGAGACGGCTTCCCGAGCGCGGCAGGACGCTGTTTTGGCTAAACACGGCCCGCGGTCCGCGTTCGAGCGATGGCTTATTACCAGGGTTACCCCTTCGTCACTCCTACCCTAATTCTCTTCCCCTTTGTTTGGCGTTGAATCCCTTGTGCTCCTCTAATGTTCGATGAAGCCATCCCTCCCTCTCGTTTCTCTGTTGTTCGGCGAAGTCGTCACTCGTCGCTCCTTCCTCCCAGATTCTGTCCCAAACTGCTAGGAATCCTCTCATCTTCCCAATCTCGCGATTCATATGTTGGTTTTTTTCTAGCTGTCTCTGTTGGGGCATATGGACTCGGTGGTTCTTGTGTTGGTCGTGGTGACAATGTGTTGTGAGTGGTTCTTCTTTTGGCTGTAATCAAGGAATTGATGGTTCGAGCACTTTTTCTTCAACATATGTGAATGATTGTTTCTTAGAGTTGTGATGTTTAGATTTGTAAATTTTGTTCGGTGGTATGGATGTGAATGTCGCATATTCTTAGTGGCTCGATTTTGGGTTTGGTAAGTTGTATAAAAAAAAATTTTAACCTTTACGACTTGGGGATAACACCAATCTGATGTTATACATTTTTGAGTGAGGATCTATATTGGCCATGACATGGTCATTGACGTGAATACACATCACTTGGGTGGTTTGCATGAGGATCTAACAAAAAAAAAGGGAAAAAAATTATTGTAGGTGTGGCTTGGGCATTGTTATTGTTCTTTGGTGTTCTTGGTGGTTGTGGCTTGGGCATTGATGCTAATACATATCAATTGGGTGGTTGTGGCTTAGGGAAAAGTTTTTTCTTGTTGTTGTTCCTCTTTCAACTTTATCTAATTGAGCAAAAGTATTTAAAAAGCAGCTTCCTGAAATTAATATAGTTGTAAACGTTGGAAATTGTGTTAGCAGAGTGGATGTAGATGTGGCTTGGGTGGTTATGGCTTGGGGTTGTGAATGTGGCACAGGAGCAGAATGGTCATTTATCCAGAAATAGTTGTACTGCAGTTATTTTCAAACTGTAAAAAATAAACAGGCAGTCAGCTTCCCCGCAGCAGCTTCCTGGGGCAGCTACTGCAAACCAGCTTATTGGATAAGCTGCAGCTGCCCCAAACACACCCTAAATCTCTGTTGCTCCACTCATGCGGCTTCTCCACCATCAACAAAACAAGCAACTCAAGGTGCATACATATTTGTTACTTCTCCGCTCGATGGAACAGTCTCCGTCTCCGTCTGCGTTATTTAAATTGACAACAAGGCTTCTTCTCCATCCAAGCGCAGCTTCTCCACTTCTATTTCACCATCGATGAAGCAACTCAAGGTGAGTACTCATTCGCTGCTTCTCCACTCGACAAAGCAGTCTTTGTATATGTCTCCATCCGCGGTGTTTGCATCGAAGACAAGGCTTCGTCTCCATCCAAGTGCTTGTGCATCCCCTCGACCATCATTAATTGCAAAAGAGAGTCAGCTTCAGCATGCGTTGGTTCCACCTCAAAAAAGTGACTCCAGCCAGGTAAATACGGAGAGGAATAATTCGTCGAAGAAGATGAGAGGATTCCTAGCGGAGAGGAATAATTCGTCGAAGAAGAAAAATATAATATATGTCGCAAAATAAATTATTTAACCAGATTTAAAAGCATAAAAGGATGGAGGAATGGGATTTCAGATTTTGTGATGTTTGCTTTTAATCGTATTTAAGCAATATTTAATTAGGTTTTAAGCAAAATTGAGCCTAAATCCAACCAAAAAACATATACAATAAATTTATGCTGAATATATTTATAAATAATTATATAAAAGATGAAAATATTCTTCAATTCATGTAGACCGCCATTAAATTTAACAGAAAATACGATTTATGACCAATTTAGAGTAATTTTTAATAGTTTGGGACTAAATTGTAGCATCCTAAATTTCTGAGACTAAATTCGACACTTGTTAATAATCGATGGACTATTTCAGGCTTTTACACATTAGAGAATACATTTTCAAAAGAGAAAGTGAAAGCTAAAGTATTGTGGAAGTTTAAGATTCCATTACTAAGGAAGATCTATCTAGTTGGCAGTGTAGCTTCTTTTGAATCGGTTGTATGCCTAATACAAATAAATGATGCCTAGAAGTGTCGTATACTCTACATGATGCTTAACAAATCAATTTTATGCTAGTTCAACAACTTAATTGTAGAAGGCAGCAACTCCATTGGTGAGTTCAAGCGGATATTTATGGCTCAGTTTGCTAACGCCCATAAACCACAGAAAATCTCCCAAGCTCTTCAACAGATCTAAAAAGATCCTTAAGAGAGCCCAAGAAGCTTCATCACTCAATGAGAGAAACTCAAAGTCAGATATCCAAAAATATGTTGTTGCTCATGCAACACTAGATCAAGGCCTGTGTGAGGGTCCATTGAGATGCACCCATGGTCTTCAAAAACCAAGAACGTTGGTCGAGTTCTTGGAACTGACCAACAATCCCATTTCAACGGGAGTATAATTCTATGTTGAACTCCTTTAGAAACTTGGGGCCATATTGCAGATTTCAGTCATCCCAAAATTATAGAGATCGAAAGGACCAATTCATTCAAAGGGATTTTCAAAACATCTCTGGAAGGCGAATTCGCCAGCCAAAAAAAGAATTCCCTGATCATAGATTAATAGGTACAAAATCAAAGAAGAGGTTGGAGCCATCTCGGTTCCCTCCATAAAAAATTACTCCACTGAGAGTATCGATGACTAAGATCATTGAATTAATCCATAATAAAGAATTCTTCATAAAGCACCTATCAATGCGGGCGGGAAGTCACNTAAGGCAAATTTCAGTCATCCCAAAATTATAGAGATCAAAGGGACCAATTCATTCAAAGGGATTTTCAAAACTTCTCTGGAAGGCGAATTCGCCAGCCAAAAAAAGAATTCTCTGATCATAGGTTAATAGGTAGAAAATCAAAGAAGAGGTTGGAGCCATCTCGGTTCCCTCCATCAAAAATCACTCCACTAAGAGTATCGATGACTGAGATCATTGAATCAATCCATAATAAAGAATTCTTCATAAAGCACCTATCGATGCGGGCGGGAAGTCATCTGTGTGACCCAAACAAATTTTGTATCTACCATAAGGATCATGGACATGATACCAAGGAGTGGCAGCATCTAAAGAACTTGATCNTCATTCAAAGGGATTTTCAAAACATCTCTGGAAGGCGAATTCGCCAGCCAAAAAAAGAATTCCCTGATCATATGTTAATAGGTAGAAAATCAAAGAAGAGGTTGGAGCCATCTCGGTTCCCTCCATCAAAAATTACTCCACTGAGAGTATCGATGACTGAGATCATTGAATCAATCCATAATAAAGAATTATTCATAAAGCACCTATCGATGCGGGTGGGAAGTCATCTGTGTGACCCAAACAAATTTTGTATCTACCATAAGGATCATGGACATGATACCAAGGAGTGGCAGCATCTAAAGAACTTGATCAAGGAGTAGATCCAAGCGGAGAAAGTGAAGGAATTCAAGGCTCCATGCGCTAACACCAGGAAGAAGGGCAAGGCCACCCGCCAAAGTATGAATAAAGAACATGTTCTAGCAAGTGTGGTCCATATAGTCAGCGTAGTCTCAGCTATCTTTACTAGAGATAGAACTGAATCCTCACGAAAATCCAGTCCGAAGTGTCTGAAAACAAGGGAAGTTCATTTCTCCAGCCTCAACAGGCCAGTCATTCTAATCCCTCTACCCATTACCTTCATAGGCGTCGATTTGCCCACTAGCAGAAATACTTTCGATGAGACTATAATCATCAAGGCTTTGATCGCAAATTATAAGATTGGGAAGGGGAGCTTCCTGATATACATTGAAAACTCCGTTAACATCTTATCCAAGAAGGTCTTCGAAAAGATGAACAGGCAAATGTTTAACTAATAATCAATTCATGCCCACTTTATGAGGTTCTCCAAAGAAAGTATGATGACTTGCACGGTGATATGTAAGATGTTAACTGAGGGGGAAGGAAAGAGGCAATAAACTGCATTGGAAAACTTCATTGTGATGGACACTTTGACCACTTAGAATGTCATCTTTGGCAGGTCTGTACTCAACACATTCAAGATTGTGACCTCCACTCATCACGTAGTCATGGAATTTCCAAATGAAGAGAAAATCATTATTGTCCAAGGAAAATTAGTCCAATCTCAAACCTAATGAAGAAAACGTACAAGAAGGCTTCCTCTGACTTGATACAAATAAAGGCAACAATTTAGAAGTCACAGAGAACGTAAAACAAGTGCCTCTTTTTGAAGAAGATACGAGCAAAACCTTCCAAATCAGCTTTGGCTTTAGNAAACAAATTTTGTATCTACCATAAGGATCATGGACATGATACCAAGGAGTGGCAGCATCTAAAGAACTTGATTAAGGAGTAGATCCAAGCGGAGAAAGTGAAGGAATTCAAGGCTCCATGCGCTAACACCAGGAAGAAGGGCGAGGCCACCCGCCAAAGTATGAATAAAGAACATGTTCTAGCAAGTGTGGTCCATATAGTCAGCGTAGTCCCAGCTATCTTTACTGAAGATAGAACTGAATCCTCACGAAAATCCAGTACGAAGTGTCTGAAAACAAGGGAAGTTCATTTCTCCGNAGATCCAAACGGAGAAAGTGAAGGAATTCAAGGCTCCATGCGCTAACACCCGGAAGAAGGGCAAGGCCACCCACCAAAGTATGAATAAAGAACATGTTCTAGCAAGCGTGGTCCATATAGTCAGCGTAGTCCCAGTTATCTTTACTGGAGAGAATTGAATCCTCACGAAGATCTAGTCCGAAGTGTCTAAAAAAAAGGGAAGTTCATTTCTCCGCCCTCAACAGGCCAGTCATTCTAATCCCTCTACCCATTACCTTCACAGGCGTCGATTTGCCCACTAGCAGAAATACTTTCGACGAGACTATAATCATCAAGGCTTTGATCGCAAATTATAAGATTGGGAGCTTCCTGATATACATCGAAAACTCCGTTAAAATCTTATCCAAGAAGGTCTTCGAAAAGATGAACAGACAAATGTTTAACTAATAGTCAATTCATGCCCACTTTATGAGGTTCCCCAAAGAAAGTATGATTTGCAGAGTGATATGTAAGATGTTAACTGAGGGGGAAGGAGAGAGGCAATAAACTGCATTGGAAAACTTCACGGTGATGGACACTTTGACCACTTATAATGTCATCTTTGGCAGGTCTGTACTCAACACATTCAAGATTGTGACCTCCAATCATCACATAGTCATGGAATTTCCAAATAAAGAGAAAATCATTATTGTCCAAGGAAACTCAGTCCAATCTCAAACCTAATGAAGAAAACGTACAAGAAGGCTTCCTCTGACTTGATACAAATAAAGGCAACAATTTAGAAGTCACAGAGAACGTAGAACAAGTGCCTCTTTCTGAAGAAGATACGAGCAAAACCTTCCAAATCAGCTCTGGCTTTAGTGAGGAGCATAGGGATCAACTAGTAGCGATCCTAAGGGAGAATCATGATGTGTTCGCTTGGACAACAGACAATACACCTAGAGTGAGCATTGATGTAGCCTACCATCCACTTAATGTCAATTTAGAAGCTAGACCGATCAAGCAGAAGATGAGACATGTAGCAACTACCCTGATCGAACCAAATCGGTGGGAGGTTTAGAAACTACTGGATGCAACGTAATCAAAGAAGTACCATACCCAAATTGGTTAATAAAAGTTATGATGGTCTGAAAAGCTAATAACAACTGAAGGAGGTGCATCAACTTCACCAACTTAAACTTAGCATATCCTAAAGGCAATCACTTCTTATTGTGAATTGACACATTGGTCAATTATGCAGTATGATACTCAACATTGCATTTCGTAAATGCTTTCTGAGATACAATTACATAAAAATGCACCTTGCATATGCCGTCACTAAGGAGTATCGTGTTATAATGGAATGTCCTTTTGGTTTAAAAATGCAGGACACGCCTATCAAAAGTTGATGGATGTAATGTTTGTTAATCAAAAAAGAAAAAAAATTAATATATATATTGATGATCTCCTAATTAAAAAACCTAAGGAATAAATGCTAGATTTAAGATAAACTTTTGATACTTAAGAGGGTTCAACCTAAAGCTTAATTTGTTAAAATGTACCTTCAGAACGACATCATGAAAATTTTTCAGATAGTTAATGTAAAATTGATGATCTTCTAATTAAAAACGAATCACCTGAGGAATAAATGCTAGATTTAAGAGAAACTTCTGATATTTAAGAAGGTTCAACCTAAAGCTTAATTTGTTAAAATAAACCTTTAAAACAAGATACAGGAAAATTTTTCGGATAGTTACCCGAGGAGATTAAGGCAAATCCAAAGGAAGTCAAAGCAATTTTAGACATGTCGCATCCAAGGAACATCAAAGAATTGCAAATCCAGATTGGGCGGAGTGCAAATCAGAACAAATTCATATCAAAATCCGGTCATCAATTCCAAATTCATCAAAATCATGACGATCTCCAGCCAATTCGTCTGGACAGAGGAATGCGAGCAAGTGTTCAAACGGCTAAAAATTTTGTTGTCATCATCACCATTGTCGTGGTCTCCTAGGACATCACTAAGGTTGGCATTAACCTCGCCTCCAAATCTGCAATTTGTTCACTGGCCTCCCATAAGTATGCATGGGTTGCAGCCAGCTGCCTCCCCCTAAGATTGTCCATCAATTCACGATGACTCATATCATTCCTAGGAGAGATGTCTTCCATCTCCTCTAACAGCGCCTACACTTTGGCGGTTGGAGCATACACCTCACTAGAAACCATGACCACAATTATAAAATTGCCTCCTCCTAATTGCTATGAAGGCACTATCAGTGTCGATGCCATACCTGCCCCGAAAAATGAGATCGCCTTCCTTAAGATCATGAGCACCTTCTTCAACATGAATCTTTGAAAACAACTAGTAATACTAGGCGGGGAAAGGAAGCAATACTGCAAAAGGACGATGCATTGCCTCCAAGATACATATCAACACCCTATTGTTTCATCTAGTCCTCCTCTTCATGTGGATGCCCTCTATCACGAGAGGATCACCAAAGGCAATCGCCTAGTCGAGTTGTTGTTCAACGACTACATCTGCACAGATACCAAAGAATATTCAAAATTGAAACATCACGTCTCTGCGTGCACAAGAAATTCACCTTCAAGAAAGTAAAGAATAAGGTTCTTACCACGAGAATTAAGCTCAGTGAACGTCCCGAGGCTAGATCCCATTTATCTGCTCAATATCAAATATGTGAACCACCGAGGGAGAATTCAAATTGACAGTGATACATTATGATAAAAGGAGATCATATAAGGCATCAACTCTACGACACCTCGAGTAACACGAGACGGAGAGGCGTCCTCACAAAATGATTTGAAGGGGCTCCTTCCTCAATGACCCCTTGCCCTGCAACAGTTTTGCATTTTTTTCTTCAAAACTTGATCTTTTTTGGAATGACTTTGTCTCTTCTTCTGAAGCAAATCCAACAATAATTCCTCTTCTGGAATTTTGAGATTCTCAGTTGGAATATCATTTATTAGAGAAAATGAAAGAAAATAGTGACTCCAGTGAAATAAGAGCGAGAGAACTTTTTTGAAGATGAAAATCACAACGATAATTATTATTGCATTTGTGTGATACTTTTATAACCAAAAAGGAGTTAAAACTTGACTCAATAATCACTGAAATTACTAATGCTCTTAAAAACTAATGTTATTTTTTTACAGCACAACAACATGCGCTCAACAATAGTACATG
The DNA here is from genome assembly GCA_002079205.1 of Phalaenopsis hybrid cultivar. Taxonomy (NCBI): domain Eukaryota; kingdom Viridiplantae; phylum Streptophyta; class Magnoliopsida; order Asparagales; family Orchidaceae; genus Phalaenopsis; species Phalaenopsis hybrid cultivar. Next base: position 9,432 of record JXCR01118675.1, on the reverse strand, counting down.
GATCTTATTTCAAATCACGTTAAAGTTATTCCCTAACATAAAAGAAGTTATAATAAATGCAAAACTTGGTAGAATTACCAGCATGGAGAAGTCTTCAAATCCTTTTTAGTACATTATTTCTTCGCCGCATTATAAAGTATCATGATCAACTGTGAAATTGTGTTACCTCGCATTACACCTCCCTAGAATGCATGCACTTGCCACACAACTCGGCCACAAAAATTGGTGATACCGTGTTGGCACTCATAGAAGGTATTTAGGAAGGTAATTTCGCGAGGGAGGGGTAGTTCACTAGGAATGGAATGATAATATGTGAGCTTGACAGCATTCGGATGAGGATCGGTGTCCCTTGGCGGCTGCTTCGGCTGAAAACAACAAGTCAGATGGCAAAACGATGTGAAACAAGTAATGAGAATGGTCACCATCAGTTCTTGAGCAAGATATGGGCACACCACAAATGATACAATACTCCTTAAGGTAGAAAACAAAAATTACAATCCTCATAAACTCAAAACAAAGCAAAAGTCTTCTTAAAACAACATAAAAACATAAAAATAAGTCCCAAATAAAAATAATTCAAAGTAAAAAAAAATGAAATAGGAAATATGTCAAACAAGGTACGGATCAGCGTAAAAACAACAAACCAAACAGAAATTGTCAGTTCAATCCCTCCTGCGATCAAAAATCACAAAATTCCACAATATTGAGGTGTGGGATAGCAGGATTTCGCAGTCTAAACAGAGAGCTCCCGCATCAATTAGTCTCCTAATTTAGGAGCATAAGATCTTGAAGCCTCAATCCGCGAAATAAATAAATTCATACTTCTCCATACAGAAAAGGCCAATGTCCCCAAATGAGTAACAGTCTGCACCTTACTCAGAAGTCTAAGCGACTAATCCATGTATGTGAGCCTTGACCCCCAGGCAAAGAATAGCTCAGACTCGACAGTAAGCTCAAGTGATTAGTCTCTGAAAGAGAATTGTGACCCCCGTGCAAAAGTTAATCTAAACTCAAATAAAATTGATTCGCACATCACCACCTTCTGGCTGTGTTAAGTGCATGGTGAGCATATCACCACCTTCCAGCCGTCTTGAGACAATAGTGAGCATAATATTTTCAATAGGTGAAGGATATTAGATTCTTCATTCTTTTATTCTTCTCGCAGTGATCTGTCGAAGAGACGAGAATGAAAGAACTACATGTACACCGGTCAAAATGCTCTTACGAGCTGTTGCATAGGTTAAGAAACCTAATTGGTCTAGGGAGCCCGTCATTTCTCATGTATCAACTGCAAAGGTTGACCCGTTGAGGTGATTTGCCGGCATCACATGTCTAAGGGTACGTCCCAGCTGTCAAGGTTGACCTGCTCAGATGATTCGTTGCCTCATTTGTCGAAGTGTGACATGTACTTTGATCATCATTTACGAAGAAACATTCACGTCCATTTATATATTGTACATTTGTGACATCATCTTCATGAATAGACCCATACGGTACTAAACTTATTTAATAATCTATCTTTGTAACTCAGAGATGGAGGGGGAGCCATCG
>JXCR01118667.1:0-23863 GCA_002079205.1 Phalaenopsis hybrid cultivar | reverse complement strand
TCAATAACTTTTGAAGTAAATAGAAAATCAAAATTCCTAAGTTGAATATAAGATATTCTTACGCTCTCGTCCTAGGTTGATTTGCTAGAATTTCTCTTAAGTTACACTATAACATTCCTGAGACAAAATTATAAGAAACTCTACTGAAACCCATGACCTCAAATAAAAAAAATTAGTCTTTAAAGTTATAGGGTTACTTGAGGACAAATAATATTTAAGTTTGGGAGATTTTGACACGCCTATAATTTACCTACTTTTTCNTATAAGAAACTCTACTGAAACCCATGACCTCAAATAAAAAAAATTAGTCTTTAAAGTTATAGGGTTACTTGAAGACAAGTAACATTTACGTTTGGGAGATTTTGACACGCCTATAAATTACCTACTTTTTTATATATATTTTATGCTCATTTTTAATTATATTACACTTTAAAGGAAGGTATTTTGCATATTTTTGGCTTCAAGTACAAGAAATGGACTTTTGAAGGAAAGGAAACAAAAATTATGCAATTTGGAGTAAAAACGAGCAAGAAAGAAAATTCTGACCTCGCACACTTTGATATATCTTTCTATGCTTAATCTCATTTATATATCTCACATGTTTTTGAATGAAATTACACTTTAAATAAAGGTTGTTTCCAAGCTTATCTTGTAGGTGTCTACGTTAGGAGCAAAACACAACTGAAACGGGGCGAAACGGTAAAGCTGCTGCAGGGTGCTGTCAAAGGTGCCAGAACTGGCATCTGAGGCACTAGAACCTAGAGAATAGATGCCAAAGGTTCCAGAAATTCCAAAATCTAGAGAACTGGTGCCAGAGGTGCAAGAAACCGGCGCTGAAGGCGCTAGAAATCGATGTCAGAGGCGTCAGAGATGGTTATGGACCGATTTTTTNGGAAACAAAAATTATGCAATTTGGAGTAAAAACGAGCAAGAAAGAAAATTCTGACCTCGCACACTTTGATATGTCTTTCTATGCTTAATCTCATTTATATATCTCACATGTTTTTGAATGAAATTACACTTTAAAGAAAGGTTGTTTTCAAGCTTATCTTGTAGGTGTCTACGTTAGGAGCAAAACACAACTGAAACGGGGCGAAACGGTAAAGCTGCTGCAGGGTGCTGTCAAAGGCGCCAGAACTGGCATCTGAGGCACTAGAATCTAGAGAATAGATGCCAAAGGTGCCAGAAATTCCAAAATCTAGAGAACTGGTGCCAGAGGTGCAAGAAACCGGCGCTGAAGGCGCTATAAATCGATGTCAGAGGCGCCAGAGATGGTTATGGACCGATTTTTGGTAGTTTTTAACTATTTTGAGATGTTCTAGAAGGCTCTAAGTAAATCGAATGCCCCATGGAGTGGTTAAATGAATTTAGAAACTTGAGAAAGGCTCTTGAATGAAGAGATATGTCTCTTGGATGAAAAAAANCATGTATGTGAATTTGATAGGTTTTTATGGTAGATTTAGCTTTTACTTGTTCTTCTTGCTACATTTTATGGACTTAAGTGCAAAATATTAAAAAAATCAAAGTTTGGAGGGAGAAAATTTTAATGCTTAACTTCATTTGTCCTTAGTAGCCTGTATTTAATTTGATATCACTTTTAAAATGAATTGTGGTATGTGCTGTTACCTTTAGGTTACTGTAATTTTGATTTTAAGAATGTTAGAAAAATAACCTAGCTGAAATCCTTTGTGAAGAAACGGTTCTTGAGTTAAGATATTTTGTAGGAAACTTTAGGAAATGATTTTTTTATTTATGGTAGAAAATAGTTGAATATTTGAAAAGCTAAGATTCTTAGATTTATAATTATTGAGAATTGAGCTTCTATTGAAACCTTTTCATACTAATACTTACACTTTTAAAATGTGAGGGAAAGTTTTGAGTTTTGGATTTTAGAAAGAGGATAGTGAAATTCAAAACTATTAAAGGTCTATCCAGATATAGTAATTCTCACATAAAAAGATAAAAAAAGAGTCGGGATTAAAAAGATCCTAAAAAAAAATAAAAAAAAAATTGAGAAAAAAAGGAAAAGAAAAAGAAAAGTAAAAAAGAGAATATGTGAGGTGAAGCTTGAGGAGAAGCCTAATCAAAAATTGGTTTCACTCAAATCTTTTTAAAAGAAAAGACTTGAAACAATCCTAAACTTATTCTTATTTCAAAAAATTATTGGTTAAATTGGTATAGATGAGGTGCTTAAATTCTATTTTTAAACTTTATATGAATCTTTAGCTTGAGAATTTTCAATAACTTTTGAAGTAAATAGAAAATCAAAATTCCTAAGTTGAATATAAGATATTCTTACGCTCTCGTCCTAGGTTGATTTGCTAGAATTTCTCTTAAGTTACACTATAACATTCCTGAGACAAAATTATAAGAAACTCTACTGAAACCCATGACCTCAAATAAAAAAAATTAGTCTTTAAAGTTATAGGGTTACTTGAGGACAAATAACATTTACGTTTGGGAGATTTTGACACGCCTATAATTTACCTACTTTTTCATATATATTTTATGCTCATTTTTAATTATATTACACTTTAAAGGAAGGTATTTTGCATATTTTTGGCTTCAAGTACAAGAAATGGACTTTTGAAGGAAAGGAAACAAAAATTATGCAATTTGGAGTAAAAACGAGCAAGAAAGAAAATTCTGACCTCGCACACTTTGATATATCTTTCTATGCTTAATCTCATTTATATATCTCACATGTTTTTGAATGAAATTACACTTTAAATAAAGGTTGTTTCCAAGCTTATCTTGTAGGTGTCTACGTTAGGAGCAAAACACAACTGAAACGGGGCGAAACGGTAAAGCTGCTGCAGGGTGCTGTCAAAGGTGCCAGAACTGGCATCTGAGGCACTAGAACCTAGAGAATAGATGCCAAAGGTTCCAGAAATTCCAAAATCTAGAGAACTGGTGCCAGAGGTGCAAGAAACCGGCGCTGAAGGCGCTAGAAATCGATGTCAGAGGCGTCAGAGATGGTTATGGACCGATTTTTTGTAGTTTTTAACTATTTTGAGATGTTCTAGAAGGCTCTAAGTAAATCGAATGCCCCATGGAGTGGTTAAATGAATGTAGACACTTGGGAAAGGCTCTTGAATGAAGAGATATGTCTCTTGGATGAAGAAATTTGTTTCTTGGAATGAAGAAATGTGTCTTTTGGGAAAAAGAAGGAATTTTGTGTCTCTTTAATGTGTATGAGGGGAAAATTGAGAGGAATTTTTAGGCATCTTAGAATAGGAGGAGTAGAAATATAGTTTTCTACCTTTTCTGTAGAGATTGGAGAGGGGATTTTGAAAGAACTTGTAAGGAATTGTTTAAGAATTGCATGGATTAGCGGGAGACTTTGTGGGAGAGATCTTTATATTTCTTTCAAAGGGAAAAAACTAAGTATTGAGTTCTTCATTATCTTATGATTTTGTAAACACTTATCTATTGTATTTGCTTTGATATAATAAAATTTTTTGTTGTGTTTTCTTCATGCTTTGTGAGTAGTTTTTCTTGCTCTTTCTTCTTGTTTGGAGTGGCATGAGAAGATTATGTCGTTGATTTCATTTTACTTTTCTTTTGCAATGAGTAGAATTTAAGTGTAGGATTTTGGTATGCATGTTAGTATGTAATTTAATTATAAATGTAATGGTATTTACTTGAACTTCATTTACATTGCAATTTAGGTCTGTTGTAATGTTAAAATTTGTTGAGAAACATATGATTTGAAAGGGTTATGATTTATACAAGAAAATAAGAATCACCTTTAATTTCATGGATGAGAATGTAGTCCGTGGGGTTGAGTGCAAATAAATAGCGAAATATACTTTGATAGGCGTAGAAATGGAGATTTTCGGGTGACAGACTAAAATCACCAATTTGGTCAAATTGCTTGGAAACTAAAAAGAGATTGTTAGCCCTCAAGCGAGGGAGAAGTGGGAGCTCTAGAGTGGCAACCAGTATCCTCTGAACCTAAACACGAATTTAGGGACCAAACTCTGGATTTGTCAATGTTTATTATTCACTTTCAGAGGGTAAAGAATTAGATTGCTCCTATTTGGCACATGCAATATTTAATGTATCTCATTCTTATACATTATCCAATTCACTACATAAGAACAGTAGTTTTTAACATCTTAAAATTCTCCAAACCAATTCATCCAGAAAGGGTTATCTTTAAAATTAATAATTTTCTTTAGGAGTAGTTGTTGGTTGTTTTAAACATAAGATTTACATTTAGGAGTACCTGTTAGAAAAACCACTTAAATCGACCTTCCAAACCAAGGATTGATAGTAGTAGACTAGAATTACCTTAAGAGGTTTCTTACCTCGCTTCTCTATTGGATCGATACTGAGGTTTTTAAAGAAAACCTTATATTACCTGAAGCGATGCATGAACTTGCGTAAAGCCACTAGTGTGTGAACTATTTTATATATTTTATAACATTTTATAATTACTGCGTACTTTTGGGATGGTTTGAGTTTTTGGCACTGTTACCGAAATATTAAAATGACATAAAATATGCAGAAAAACAACAAACACTTGGGGCGCCTCAAAAGTTAAACATTTTTTGGCCAAAAGTGTAACAACGATTTTCAAGAGGGAATGATAATCATAATGAAATTTGGTTATTCTTTTCAGCCACTAATTCCATTTGATTTTTTCTTGATATTCTATTGAAAATTCATATTTTAAATCTCATATTTTCAAATTACACTAATGCATACAAACTATAATTTACTCCACAATTTTTTTTTGTATTAACCATACAACATACAAAAATGCAAATGCTAATAAAAGTCGTCAATTGGCCTCATAGCTTTTGTACTTGTTTGAGAGCAACTTTCTTCTTACATTCTCATTTCATTTTTTATTCATGCACACCGTCATCAATTTTTTTTTCTTTTCATTTGGACTACTACATTTTTCTCCTTTACCGTGACCACCTATTTTGCTATCTTCATCACGGTCTTATCTATTTACAATTTCATTTCTCCTCCATTACAACTTTCATCATGGCTAACTATGATGCTTCCTTTTGCACAAACTTAGTATAAACACCTTTTCCAATGCTCTAATGCTAGTTAGTCTTTAATCTTTTATTTCATTCCAATGAGTATATTCTTGATTTTACTAAGACTTCACTCCATCACTTGAATCAAGTAGCAAATCACTCTATATAATAATAATAAAAAAAGACAATGACATAAAAATGTATTTTGTTATCACTCTAAAACACTTAAAAAAAACGATTTTAGAGTGATGGGAGAAGAGTAACACCTTATTTATATGCTTGCATCAAATAATTTAAATTACATTTTCATTGCACTAATTTTATGATTTATTTTGATATTAAAATTATAATACAAATTTATGCATTCAGTACGTCCAGACGGACTGGTTGATGAAATAGTTAAACCAATTGTTTTCCAAATTTGATTCAGCCACAATGTAATTAAATTTTTTTTTGAAGCAGTAATCTAAGTAAAATTTAATCTAAAAGGAAAAAAAAGCTAAGCTTGCCTTCATAATTTAAGTATGATCATTTGGATTTATATTTTTGGTCGAAGAAAGAATGCACTCCTCTAGAGATAGAAGCACTTATCAAACTTCTTGTTTGAGTCATGTAATCTAAGAAATTTATATAAATCTAAAACATTTCATACCCAAGGAAACTTTTATCCTCTAATAAATAGTAGTGTAGAAATCTTATGCACAGAGTATGATCTGAATATCCATGATGATTAAATTTACTCATCAACTTCACACCAAAGACTTTATTGACGGTTGTATGAACTAAAATGTCACATTTTAATGAGAACATTATCCTAGGTGAAAACATTACAAAAAAATCCATTTTTTCTTCAGAACTCTTGGCCATGTTACTTGCCATGCCTTTTTCCCTTTTTTTAATTCAATTTTTCGTTATTGTGGAGGAATGAATGAGCTCCACTGACATCATATTTGTCGGCAACCTCTCAATGCCTCTTTTTACGTATCCACTAAACTGTCAAACGTTTCTTTAAAGAGCAAAGTGAAATCCTCTTTTTCAGCATTTCGCTTTATTTTAGGATACAAACAATACTCTACAGCTGTGGTGAAGCTTCTAACAAGACAGGAAACACGAGGGTGATGCAAAACAGCTTAAAAAGATAAAAGCATTATTGGCTTTATTAAAGTTGTTTGTGAATGATTTTTTTTAATCTAAAATATACATTATAGACTTATTTTGTGACATAAAGGCAAAATTCACGATTTTGACAATGATGTGTGAAGTATGGAAGATATTCATACATAGCATTTAATTACTATCTATGTACATATCTAACACAACTTCAATTTACATGCATGCCACTTTTTTTTAACATATGTCACTTGACTTTAACTTCCCGGCATGAAATGTGAATTTAACATTTAAAAGTTAGAATAGTGCTTTCTTGATGTGATATGAAAATTTTGGGATGTATATATGTAAGAAGTTTAGATTTCAGCTTTGTATACATGCAGGAAATGGGAAGTATGTCTGTAAATGCCCTACCTTCCACTTGAAGTGTTTGTCAGTCTATCATCCACATTTGTCCATAGAAGGGATTCTTTAACTACAACAAAAAAAAAAAAAAACACTATTAAATAAATTACTAAGATTTGAACTTGGGCTCAATTAAAGATGATGATCATGATATAAACGTATTATTGATCATTAAATACTATTGATCCTTAAAAGATGGCATAACTCGATAGTCAGGATGAGCTTCATATCTAATAAAGTATTATACACCTATGATTAATATTATAGTATAATAATTAAGGTTCCATAAAACTATCAAGGCCAACAAATTAACTTTTAATTCCTGGACTTAAATAGAAAATGATTTGAAAGAATAGTCCATTATGTATTTTTAAGGGAAAAAAAAGGGGAAAAACACTAATTTCAAAGCATTTAATTCATCTCCAGCATTTTGTTTATAAGAAGAGCTAGTGCCCACAAACATCTACATGTACTGGGAATACCAAAGCCTATTACTGTATTTTCATGATAATTAATTCCAAAGTGTGTACTCCATGAATTCCATTTTTGAATAATTAATTTTGAATGCGTTTGTTTACCAACCTATATCATATAAGAAGCAGTGGAACAAATAGCGCTAGGGTGTCTCCACTCTTCATCCTAATGTTTTTTAATAGCGACACAAGTATACAACATATATTACTCCTCCAATTTCTGCTAAGGAACTCTGTTCCTTTAAGCTATACAGCAAGTTCTCAATTATATATGCTTTATATTTCTAAATTATGAATAGAAAAGAATATATTCGGATATCTAAGCTTCTTTCTTCTTATTATTTCTATATTCTCTGTATTTCTAATTCAAACTTGGTATCAGAGCTTTTGCTTCACAAAAACTCTTTAAGTTCCTTCTGTCTTATTCATGGTAGAGTAAGGCACATTTGTTGCAGTAAAACCTTGGTAAGGAAGTGAATCCCTCATGAAAATGAATGATACTCTCAATCCACCAAAACTCAAATTCCTGTTAATTAATATCATGAATGTTGTTCTCACTCAATTAATTGCTTAGAAGTATCGAATCTGGAGATCTGAAATCGTAAAGTTGTTTGGGGCTTATTTTTTTGTACGGTACTTGGATGGATCTATTGCTTGTCCAACAACTACAATGATCCTTGATGATGGTTGTCCAACACCCAATCCGTATAACCATATATGGATCTTAATAGATCAGAACTTGACATCTGCACACTATGCGACCATACTATCTTCAATTTTTCCTCATGAGCTGTACTAGGAGTCATATGTAGAAATATTGTCCACATTTGATTGCTAAATGTAATCAGCAAATAGAGCTAGTATCAATCAGCTCAAAAATAAGCTTCACAATATTTTAACGAAAAATCTATCCATGAACTAATATCTATGGAAAACAAAGCTAAAGTTTATTTCATTGTTGCCTCCTAATCTTTAATAGATAATGAGGATTTCTTGTTATATAGCTTAAATGGACTTCCTCCTTCATACAAACTTGAAGCCCATCAATTTAGATGATCTGCACTCGCTTTTGTGCAACGAACAAACTATAAAAGCCACAGTAACATCTCAGCAGTGCTAATTCAAACTAGAAAAATAAATTCAATTAACTCTTGTTGCTACCTACTATTGTGGTAGAGGGCATTCTTACAATAATGCGCCCAACAAAGAAATTATTTATGCAAATCATGGACAAGGATGTGGATCAAAACATTTAATTGAATATTTGTGCAAATATTGGCCATTCTACATTTTTTTGTTGCATAGAATCAATCTCCAAAAATACCCATCCACGTCAGTTTATCCACAATCCATATAAGCAATCATTTTGCTAGTTACAAATGACTGGTTGCTAGATGTCGGGGCTACCTGACACGCTTCTTAAAATGACTATATTTTCATATATATTTTAAACTCATTTTTAATGATATTACACTTTAAAGGAAGATATTTTGCATGTGTTTGATTCCAGGTACAAGAAATGGACTTATGGAGAAAATAAAGCAAAAATAGGGCAATTTGTAGTCAAAACGAGCAAAGAAGAAAATTCTGACCTGGCACATTTCAATATGTTTTCTATGCTTAATCTCCTTTACATTTATTACAAATTTTTGAATAAAATTACACTTTAAAGAAATGTTATTTTCATGCTTATTTTGTATGTATAACAATTTGGAGTGAAATGGGACTAAAATGGGGCGAAACGGAGCTAAAACGGAGCAAAACGGGGAAAAACGGTGAAGTTGCCTGCAGGGTGACGCCTAGGAACTCAAAACTGTGTCCTAAGAACCATAAGATAGACAAGACGACGCCTAAGTGCCTGAAACTGGTGCCTAGTCACTAGAAACGGTTAAGGGGCAGATTTATGGCAATTTCGGGTTATTCTGGGATGTTCTGGAAGATTCTAAACAACTTGCATGCCCCATGAAGTGGTTTAATGAATAAAGACACTTGAAAAGTCTTTTCGATGAAAAGTTGTGTCTCTTGGAGTGAAGAAGTTTGTCTGTTGGAATGAAGAGATGTGTCTCTTGGGACAATGAGATGTTTTGTGTCTCTTTAAAAAAAGTGGTTTGGCGCCTCTCATGAGGAGTCTGGAGGGGGATTTTAAGAGAGAGTTTTGGTGAGAGAATCGAGAGGAATGCTTGGAGATCTTAGAATAAGAGTAGAAATGTAGATTTTTACCTTTTCTGGAGAGATAAGAGAGGGATTTTGAGAGAAAATGTAAGGAATTATACTAGCATTGCATTGATTAGCAGGAGACTTCGTGGGAGAGATCTTCATCTTTCTTTCAAGAGAAAAAATATATATATTGTGTTCTTCATTATCTTATAATTTTCTAAACACTAATCTAGTGTATTTTCTTTGACGTAATGAATTTTTCTATTGTGTTTTCTTTGTGTTTTGTGATTAGTTTTTCTTACTCTTTCTTTTTATTAGAAAAAAGTGGCATGAGGAGAATATATTATTATTTTCATTTTACTTTTATTTTGGAATGAGTAGGATTTATGTTTAGGATTTTTTGGATGCATGTTAGAATGGGTTTTGATTATAAATGTAATGGTTTTTACTTGAACTTCATTTACATTACAATATAGGCCTGTTGTAATGTTAAAATTTATTGTAATTATATTAAGATCCGATAGATCGGTGTAACTCTCAAAAGAGTGGAACCACATTTGATTGTATGGATGAGATTGTAGTCCATAGGGTTGAGTACAAACAAATTGGAAAATAAACTTTGATGGGCGCAGAATTGATGATTTTAGGTTGACAGACTAAAATCACCAATTTGGTATAGATGTTTGGAAACTAAAGCGAGATGTTAGCCCTTAGGTGAGGAGAATCTGAGAACTCTAGAGTGAGAGCCAGTAACTTCCTTGCCTAACCATAGATTTAGGGACCAAATTCTTTATTAGTCAATGTTCTTTATCGCTCGTAAGGAGAATAAAGAATAGGTATGCTCTTATTTATCACAACTACATTAAATTCTATGCATCTCATTCCTTCACATTTTTTATGTCGTCGCACTTGTGAATAGTAGTTAACATCTAAAAATTTTTTGAACCAATTCATCCAGAAAGAGCTATATTTAGAATTGATATTTTCATTTAAGAGTAGTTATTGGTTGTTTTAAATTTAAGACTTACATTTAGGAGTACTTGTTAGAAAAACCACTTAATTCAACCTTCCAAACCAAAGACTAATAGTAGTAGACTAGATCTAGCCTAAGGGATTTCTTACCTCGCTTCTCTGTGGGATCGATACTGGGGTTTTTAAAGAGAGCCATATATTACTTGAAACGATATGTATACTTGCGTAGTACCTCTAGTGTGTAAACTAAAAATTAAACCTTACATTCATTTCGCACACTAGTCGCTTAATTAAATTAGGTCAAGTTTTTTTGCCAAAAAATATATATACAAACTACGTAATTGTGGGTTGGGTCAAGTTCTTGACGTCGTTGTCAGGGAAGCTTCGGTAAGAACTTTAGAAGAATTTTAGTTAAACCTCTAAGGCTTAGATTTAGAATCTATAGTATTATTATCTAGTGTGTTTATTCAAAAAAATCAAAAATACGAAAAATATTTTTGAGATCTATCATATTAGTTAAAGCTTTAGATTTGTATGCATAGTTCAGAAGCTGCAGACCTTGAACCTTATGACTCGGATCAAGAGAGAACTTTTAAGAGAATGATGAATCAAAAAAGACTCCATGAATTTAATGTAAAAATGGTGGATCGAAAAAATAATGAATATTCAGATTTGGATTATAATGTTAGTCAAGGACCACAAATTATTGAGGAAAATTCATTTGGACAATGGATTGAAACAAGCCATGTGATACATAATCCCTATTCCAATTATTACAACTGAGGTTGGGAAAATTATTTGATTTTTAACTGGAATAATAATTTTGGAGGAGAAGACCAATTGTGTGAAATAATTAATTTAATCAGATATGTAATTGGAATAATCAGGATGCCTTTAATGATGGACTTTCTTTTCCTTATAAATTTAAGTCAAACCCATAGGATGAGGAGAAGGAGTTAATGTTAGAAGAGGTCGTGATTCAAATGCAGAGTCAAATGAAAAATGAAGGGGTTGCGATAAGGAATATAAAAACCCAGCTGGGGCAGGTTATTAGTTTAATTAACAGTTACCCCCAGAGATTTTACTTAGCAACCCTGAGATAACTAAGGAAGAGAATTGTGGGAAAGATAAAGATATCAAACTAAAAATTGGAAGAGAATTGGAACATATATTTCAACGGTGCTTTGAGTTCAAAAATGAGGATATGGAATTTGAAAGACCAATGGAAGAAAAATCAAAAGAATTAGAAAAACCTATTTCATCAACCAATTGAAATATAGAAAGGCCACCTCCACCATTTCCTCAACCACAAGGGGAAGAATTGGAAGATAACTTGAGACAGAAGAGTAACGTAGTAGAAGTTGATATAGAATTTGAATTATCTAGAGAGAATTCGATCCACAATTTGGGAGATCTTGAATTATCATATGGAGATCCATTTTTTAAAATTTCAAGGATGATATTAATAAGTTTTTGACCTCACTTTTGGTTGAGGTCTAGTTTCTTCCTTAGAAGCCTAGGATCTAGCCATAGGACTTTCCTGTTGACTATTCCTAGAGGACTAGTGATGGAACCCTAACCAATAGAAATTATAAATTCTTCTTTGCTCAGCTTGAAGTTCCACATGTTGGTTCTAACCTTTAGCACTTAGTAGGTGAAGCCAAAATAGGGGAGCTCAAGAGGAGTCCTTATAAGACTGTTTTGCTTTAGGGTTAGCCTTGGGGTGATGTGGTCTTGATCAGTCTTGCACACACACACACTTAATAGCCCTCACCTGCACTCAAAACCATAATCCTCAACCAAACATGCCTAGCTTGATCCCTTACTTGATTGGAAACTCATGTGGACGGTCCCCTAAACCATTAGCCCGGGGCTAAGGTTTGGCTAAGACCAACACATGGAGGATCCAAAATGGGAGTTCCTTGGTCTCAAGGCTCAATAGAATAACCTCATGATTATCACTCTCAGGGTCCGTTTGGGGCATCTTGTGTGTTTCAGGATAAGCGGGTTATCCTGAAACGCTGCCCACAGGCCAGCCGTAGGGGTCGACCCGCGGCCTGCGTTTAGTGTAAAAACCCAAACGCAGTTTCGGGATAAGCTGTCAAAACGTGCGAACCAAACGGTACGGTGACATTTTAAAAATGTCACCCGCACTTATAAGCTACCCCAAACGGACCCTCAATAAATCTCAATTTTTCTAAATTCCCAATTTTGACCCTTATTGGCCCCAAACTTCACCAAATTACCAAATTGTCCTTAAACCCAAGATTTTGCCAAAAATTCCCAAAATTGCCCAAATTCTCAAAATCTCTTCAAAAATCATTTCAAACCATTCCAAGTCACTCTAAATGACCAAAATAACTCAAAATTTTCAAAGTTCCCAAAATACCCCCAAAATCTCCAAAATTACCAAAATACCTTTTATACCCCAAAAATTCTAAAAATTCCCAAAATATCCAAAATCATGCCAAATGTCCCCAAAACCAATTTGAACCACTCCATTGAGCCCAATTAGACCAAATTCAACTATTATGACCAAAATCCCCAAGGTGCCCCAAAATGCCTAAATTCCCCAATTCATCCCATATTTCCATCAAATTGAATTCAATCTCACCCAATTTTAACTCTAAATCAAAATTCATCATATCTAATCCCAATTTAAACCAAATTCAAGCCCAACTAATCCAATTTCAAAACCAAATTTCAAGCGCAATGTAAAAATCCCCAATTTTGCTCTAAGACCCAAATGTCACCAAATTGAACTTCATAACTCCACAGTCTCCACCCAATTGATATCCAAAACTCTTCATCATAGTACCTTGAACCAATTTGAACATTAAATTGACCCAAATTCAAACCCTAGCCCAATCCAAATTTAAGTCTAGCCCAAATTCCCCAAAATTGACAATGAGCCAAATTCCACTAAATTGAACCCTCAAATCAATTCAAAATCACCCAATTTCTTTTCCAAGTTTCTCATGACAATCATCCACATCAATTTGATCAATCAATTGACTCAAATCTCAACCTAAATTCAACCTAGACCCAATTTCTAACCAAACACCCAAATTTGAACCCAAACCTCAAACTTGACAAAACCTATTCAAATTGACCAAACCATGGTCACCACAACTAGTATTAGAGCCCTAGGAACTAGGTTAGATCCACTTAGCCCACCCTGCATGATCCATGGACCAAGGTACCCCCAAATTAAGGGATTCCCTTACTAAAATAACTAAACCAAGGGAGATTTTCCATCAGACATCAAGACTCCCAGCTAATCACATTTAAGGCTTCCTCTGGCTCCCCTAATCTACCTAGCCACCAACCCTGGCCTGGCCGGCCAGCGTAGTCACCAAAAACATCAAAACCGAGAGACCCCCATGGCCAAAACTAAAAATTAGAACTCACAGAGTTGGCTCAGCCCAATTGGACATTGGTGCTTTTTTTCCCTCCACATAAGCTGCTTTTGCACCCACTGGCCAGCTCTCTTGAAGCCCTAAGCTCCACTATTTAAATCACCTCATCTACAGTCAAGAAATGAAGTGTGCTTGAACTTAGGGGAAACTTTGCCCAATTGTCTCCAAACTCTTCTAGCACTCAAAGCAAGCTCACTCCCACCGTTCCAGCCTCTCCCCACCACCAAAGAACCTAATTTTAAACTAAAAATCCATGGCCTTTTTTTGTCATTCCATAAAACCTCCTCAAATTCTAAATTAAACCACTCCAGAGCTTCCTTAAGGCAATAGAGGAAGTTCCCCATCAAAACCCCCATCTCTAGAGCACTCTAACCTAGCTCAGATTAATACCTCCCCACCTACTGGATGAACTTCTGCTCAGAGCATTCACCAGAGGAAACCAAAACTTCCAGGAGGTTCCCCAGACTCCACAAAAGCTTCTCCAAGCATATGATTGTGGCTTCCCCTCTCAGACAAAGGTATATTTCAAAAACCCTAATTTTTGGCTCGGTTTCACCGATTGTGAAGAGAAGTTTGATTTCATGAGCATGTAACCACATAGATGTGTTCGACTTTAGTAGATGAAGGTAAAAATAAACCCCATGTGATTTCATTTAGTATTGAGAAAGATCTTAAGGTTTAAGTGTGGATGGTTCTCAGTATAGAGCAGATGGGGGACGATGAACAGATGTCGTTCATTCGTGCGTGTATTGATCCAACGGTGGAGGAGAAGTTGGACGGGAGATCTGTTCGTGAACAGTGAGACGTGTAGCACGCCGAGGTGTAAAGTGCAACGAATCAGAACGTGCACATATTCTTTCGGAGCTGCCCTAGGTTGACGTGGATGTCACGTGGATAAGTAGAAAATTCAGATTTAAATGATTTAAATTAATTCTAGATCTTTGAAAATTTATAACTTGATGTATAAAAATCATAAAAATAAAATAAAAATACCCTCTTGCTCAATAAATAAAGGAAAATAATGTGGAGTAAAAATAAAAATTATTTGATGTGTCTATGATTTTTAATTAGTTAAATACCCTCTAGATTATTTTGATTTTAATTAAGTAAATAATATCCACCATGACTTGAAATTTTAGAGGTTGTTTCCTCATGCTAATTGGGATATCCTCTGATTTTTCCAAGATCAGAGAGCATCTCTAAATTGGAAACCTAAATTTTCAATCGTAGTTGTCTATTTTTGCTTAAAATAATTATATAAATTAAAATATAAATAAAAAAAAATATGAGACTTATTTTAGTAGATTCACCTAGGTTAGAAAAATCTAGAAAAAAATGTAAATTAAGTTTTAATATCTATGTAGATTACTATAGTTAATTAAATTCTAAAAAGCCACTGAAAATAAAATACATAAAATAATATTAAAAAATTAACAAAAATCATTCCACACTGTAAATAAAAATCATTTTAGCTCACTGTAAAAACTTGAAATTTATTTGATATAGTTTGAGCACTAAATTTTATTTTCTAAGTAAAATGGTATTTTTGCACTAAAATAATTATGATAAAATAACTATAATTGAAAAAATTATAAAAAGTAGTTTTCTGAGTTCCTTGTGATCAGGGGCACTTAGAAAAAATAAAAAATATTTTAAAATAATTACTTCATTTTTTGAGCTATATTTTGAATTAAAAATAATTAAAAATAATTAAAATTCTCAGAAAAATAAAAATGATCCAAATTGTTCCTAATTTTTCGNTTCCTTAATCACTTCGAACCCTTAAAAATATTTTTCCTAATTTTTCTAAACTAGTTATGTATTTTTAAATGCCAAAAATGGATTTTTCTTAATTTTTCATTAAAATAATTATAATAAATAAAATAAAAATTACAAAATTGAAAAGTTTGTTTCTCATAGTTTTCTAGACTTAGAGAGACTTAAGAAAAATATAGCAAGTAATTTTCGAAATTAAATTATATTTTCTTTTAATTAATCATTAAAAAGAAATAAATAATTATAATAATTAAAATATAACTTTTAAAATTATGAAATTTTATCCAAGTGGTCCTCTAACCTAAGTAAACCTCCAATAATTTTCCCATGAACAAAAATTTTACTTTGATTAGTTAAATAAATTAGTATTAAAAATCCCTATTTTTGAATAAAATAATTATATAAATTAAATAAAAATTAGAAAATCTCATTTTCTCCTCTGATATTTTATTTTACCCATGAATGGGGTACCATAAAAATTTCAAAGTTATTTGAGTTATATTTAAAGAGTTATGAAATGGAGAGCCCTAAGAGCAAAATGGTAATTTTGGATTGTAATGCCTTGATTAAATTTTAGGTTAACCAAAGGGATAAATGGGTAATTTTGATCATAATGAACTCTTTTGGATGATTGAAACATAATTGGACAAAAAGTGGACCTTTTCATGATAAGGTAAAATTGTAATTTTATAAATTGTTATGATTAAAGGAAGTCAATTCAATTGGATGATACTAAGGTAGTGAGCTAAAGCTAGGAAGATAATAATTCACTCATTTGAAACCCCCAAATTAGTGATAAAATGATCTTTTAATAAGATTAGATCTCATTTAAACTAATATTCTGATAATTACAAATTTACCCTGAGAATTGCTGAGGGCTTAATTGTGATCTAGGCTTAATCAAAGGTTGTTTAATGAGGTATAGAAAAGGAAATATAACTAATTATAAAAAATTTTCAAACACTACAAGCCCAGCTCTAATTGTGAGCATGAAGTTCTTAATAACCTAATCTTGCCCCCTTTAAGGCACTCACTCGTATAACTTTTAAATGAAATATTAAATGACTAATTAAGTACCCCTCTCATGAGATATTTAAAATATTAAAGTTCACTTAGCATGAAGTAGTTAATCAATCAAACTCTAAGTTTAACTTCAAATGATTATCTGAACAATATAATAAGTTAAAATGAACTTGAAATGTTCCAAAGGATTCTAAAGTTCGTTTGGGATCATGCTCCGAATACCCTTAAGATCTTTTGGATATTTTGAAGGACAATTAAAATTGTTATACTTTGTTCAAGAAAATCATCCATTAAAAACTTTAAGGATTCGCCATGTTATTACCTAGGATTTGGTAAGTACACCTGAAATCGATTTTCTTACTTTTCATTCCTGCAATTTATTTAAATTTCCTGCAAGTGATATATATATATGGTGCAAGTACTAGCATTCCAGCTGGAGTGCGAGAAGATGACAGGTACGCATTTACATTTTTGCGATGCAATTTCCTTTCCTTTTACTTTACCGCAATTCTTATATGTACTTGCTTTACCTGCACCCCCTTTTAAATTTGAAAATTACAAAAACATTTTTCAAACTTAAACAACCTTTTCAAAAAAAAAAAACAAATTAAAATAATTTTCAAAATTAAATTAAACTCTTTCGAAGGTAACCATAAATCCTTTGAAATAAAATTTCTCAAAATGTTCTTTCAAATTTACGGGAGTCCCTCGGATGAGGTAACTCACAGTTTGCTAATGAGATATCCCTAGTTTAAATGAGCTTAGCAGCTTGTTTAACCTAAAAAAAATTCAAAAGAAAATAGTGATACCGGAATGAGGGAACCGTGGGATCCTAACCGGTGTGGCTCTAATCAACTTTAACCCCCGCCCCATAATGATTGAATTGAACTTTTCATTTAAACCTTTGAACCTTAGACTTTAGGACTGCTACTTCACCAAGGAGCTCAGAGCTAGCTATGAGGGTAGCATTCTACAACAATAAGTGCATCTAGAACAATAAAGCTCTTTCCTTAAACTTAAAAAACATAACCCGTAGAATTTTAAAGTTGAATGATTAGTGCAACATAAATCCGCACTCTATATTTAGGCATTTGCAAAATGATGTTGTGTAATTTATGCCCTAACTTGTTTTAGGATTCCGAGGTTGTCATTTGTTACGATATAAATCCTCCCATCTTTCAGGCTATTTGTATGATTTTTTCATACAAATGTAAGCCCTAATTAAAAATAGTTAGTAGGATGAAACATTTAATAATTTTCTTCTCAAAATTGAAGCCAAACCATAGGATAGTACCATAGGATAGTTTGGGAGGTCATTGAGGTTTTTTTCAAGATTTATGACAACCCCTACTTTTCTCCCTTTAGATTCCATAACAATGTTCCAAATTTGAGCCTTCCCCATTTGACACTCCTTGTTTAGATTTTTGAAAATTCCTATCCTTTGGAATTCTTGAAGACAATTTTTTCTGATCTAAATCTAGAGTTTTCTTAAGTGACCTCGGTCATTTAAGATGTAATTAACTATAAGGGCTTGCCTCTATAGGGATCTTTAAGAAACCAGGTAATACAAACCCTATCTAATCTTTAATATTAAATAAAAGAAGTTGTTGGTCAATATAAAGGTTGGCAAACTAAAAAATGATGCATAAACTCTTTAATTTATTTAATTGAGCACCACCAGCAAGAAGTGTATCTATCCTTCGAGGTAGATATATTGCTTGCGGTGTTGAGCTCGATCATTTAAACTATTGCAGATATGAGATCAGTTCGGTCTTATATTTTTAAAAATAGAAATATTACTTTTTCTAAGTNTATATATATATATATATATATATATATATATATATATATATATATATATATATATATATATTAAAGGAAACATCTTTTAAATTCGGACGTCAGGATATCCATTTCAGCAACCAACAATTTCTAAATTTTAACAGCCAACATATTTCTGGCTACTCCACTGGAGACTAGCGTCTCTCTCCATTATGATTAAAAAATTTTACCTTCATACATCGGTAATGTGTCCATATCTTTCATAGACTAGATTACCTTTCTTCCATTGGCATGCTTTGCTCATTTCTTTCTTGGTCAAGTACTGTCAACTCTTTTGGAATCTAGAACCGTCAGTTTAATCACCTTTAAGCAGAGAGGTTCATGTGTTCTTTAGAGCTTTTTCTTATTGTGTGGTGTGATGCTGGTTGATTTAGTGTGTTAGTTTTGATAATATTTTTGAATATTACAAAATACACACTGTAGATACAATAACAAATATTCAAATTAATCCCAATAAAATAACTTCAATTAAAATAGTTTTATCTTTTAATAATCTTTAAACTGCCAAAATCCCTTTTAAAAATAACGTAAGTATACATATCGCTCAAGTAATAAATGGCTCTAATGGATTCCTAGATATCGATCCCACAAGGAAGTTGGAAATGCCTATAAATAAGTTCCTAAGATTATAATGCAAAGAACTATATTAAAAAAATAAAAAAAGTAAATTGCAAAGTTTGAATATTAATTAACAAGTGAATGATAATTAAAATGCAGTTGAAATACAAAGTTAACTAAACTAAGTGCTAAACTGTCAAAAGTAAAACTATGAAAATTAAAACTAAGATGTGACGGAAAGTTCAAATTTAAGAAAGCATCCTTCACTTTTATAATGAGTATATGGTTTGTCAAGAAATTAAAATCATTTAAAAATATATAAAAAAAATATTTTGTGCCAAATAGGAGCAATCCTATACTTTACCCTCTTCCGAGTGCATAAAGAACATTAAATAATCCAGAGTTTGGTCCCTAATTCTGTGGTTAGGCTGGGAGGATACTTGCTGCCACTCCATAGCTCTAGTACTCCCTCCCTTGAGGGTTAACAATCTCTCATCAGTTTCCAATCAACTCTACCAAATTAGGAATTTTAATCAGTCACCTTAAAATCTCCAATTTTACATCCAACAAAGTATATTTCCCTATTTATTTGCACCCAATTTCATGGATGAAATACTCTCCCATGAAATTAAATGTGATTCTCCCCATGTTGTAGAAATCATAGCCCTTTTGGAACATATATTTCTCAACACATTTTAACATTTCAATTGGCCAGATCGAAAAGTAAATGAAGATCAGAGTTCAAATCATCACAATTTATTGACATTTAAAACCATCTAAAACAAAATCAATTCTTCACAAAAACATATCTATAAGTAGGGAGAAGGATGAAGAAGACTACTCAAAATTCATTAGAAGGATATCATAAAACACATATTTCATATATAAAAACAAGTTTACAAAAAAAAAAAAGACACAACTTATCTCATAATCTTTCCCAAGCAAACTCCTAGAAGTTCTCTCATTGTTTTTCTCTCTTTACAAGCACTCTCAATTCTCTCTTAGAAGTGTAACGAAGAAGAAATCTCTCACTTTTCCTTTCCTCATACAATCCTTGAAGAAAATGTCCAAGCCCTTGACTTCTCTCTCTCTAACTCTCCTTCTTCACGCCACACACCTAACGCCCAAAACTTCTCTCTTCTTCAAGCCCTAGACCTCTTTCTCTTTTATTAAAGGCTGCCTACCTCCAAAAAGAATTCAAAATTCCCTCAAAAATTCTGTCCAAAAGTCGACTCTTTTGAATTCAAAAGACATGTCCATTGATCCAAGAGACATATCCCTTCATAAAGAATCTTCCAAAGTGTTTAGATGCTTTGGATTACTTTAAAGGGTGTTTAGAATAAGTGTCCCTTTGAGAATTCACTCAAAATTAATCTTGAAGTGCCTTAATCCACAAAAGGTCATCACTAGCGCATCTAATGCCAAATTTGGCTCATCATGCGCCAACTCTCTGTCAGATGGCGCATCTGGCACCAATCGGGCGCATCATGTGCAAGTTTGCTGAAGGCCACGTTATTCTGGGTTTGACATATCTGGCACCAATCCGGTGCATCTGGCGCCACTTCGACGCATCTAGCGCTAATCTGGCGCATCATGCGCCAGAATTCAAACCTTCGCGGTTTTGACTCCAAATTTCGTCCTTCTGTTACTTTTTCTCAAAATGCCTAAATTTGATACACCTGCAACAAAAACATGAAAAATACCCTTTTTAAAGTGCAGTATCACCAAAAATAGGCATAAAATATATACTTAAAATAATATAATATTTTGGTGTATCAAAATCCCCCAAACTTAAATGTTACTTGTCTTCAAGTGACACTTTTACTACGTAGAAACATATGACTTAGAATAAAGATTAACTTATAACTTCTATACTTTAATTCAATAAATAAAATAGTAAAATTTAAGAAAAACCTTTAATAACTTAGATTCAAATTCTATGTCTAAGAGTACTTAGTAGTCAATTTTAATATTTCTGCATCTCTATAAGTTTTAAGAAGAATTGCAATTTATCATATCAAGGATATTTAGAATATTCATATGAAAAAGAACTTCAAGAAAACTTTACTAATAATGCTACTAATAATCCAATATAAGTTTAGCAAATATAATAAAGCTTTTTTCTTAAGTTGATTCAAGTGAAACCAATTTTTTTATTAGGCATTTCCTAGAGCTTCTTCGAACTTATTTTTCATTTCATTTATTTTTTCTTTTATTTTTTTCTTTCTTTTTTTTTCTTTTAGGATCTTTTCAATCCTTTCTTTTCTTTTTCTTTTTCAAGTGAGGATTATTATATCTGGTTAGCTTTTAATAGTTTTGAACTTCACTATCCTCTTCTTAAAGTCAGAACTCCTTACCTTTCTTCAATTTATAAATTCATATTAGTTTATGATTTTCATAAAGTCTCATTCTTTTCTTCTTACATGAATCTCTAAAATACTTAATACTTCCAAAATACAATTTTCTTTTACTTTAGGAGAAAAACTGTCTTATCTTGTCATACCAAATATTTTTAACATTAGAATTGGCCTTCATTATTAAAAACTTTTACCTAAATTTACCATAATATTCATAAACTTAAGTATAGTCATTTAAAGTTTAATCTTAATATCTCGGGTTATGTTAAATTAATTTTAAAAATATTGTTACTTAAGGGGAAATAAAATTTAGTTTACTTCTTTTTAAAACAAATTAGTCTTCCCCCCAAACTTAAGTTTTTAGGTATTTTAAAATGTTCTAGCACAAAATTTAGTTGGTGAATGAAAACAGTAAATGCATGAAAGTAAAAAATAACCCATATAGGATTTCTAACTATGAAACTGGGCTCTGGTATACTGCAGGTACTAAATTTAAAAATACATATAGTTTTTAAAACATTAAATGAGACATAATATATTCTAAGGAATTTGCTGAGATTTAAGAACAAAAACAAAAAATGAAAAATACTAAAAATTTAGAAAAAGTAAAAATCTATTATTGCTATCACAATTTTAAGTCCACAACACAAAAATAAAAATATTTACTACTATAGTTTCAAATGTCAACCAAATAAAATTTAAACAACATACATACAAACAAACAACTAGCAGAACAAATAAACTAACTCCAAAAAGTATCAATCTTCATCACCGTCCTCATCATCATCTTTTTTTTTCTTCTTCTTCTTCATCTTCATCATGAATTGGAGCATATGGAGTAAAGCAGGGGAAAGTAGGAAATTCCACATTGTATTCACCAATATGGTACCTCACCATAGCATCCTCAAAAGCTATATCACATTGAACTTTCCTCTGTTGATACTCATCATTATAAGCATTTCTTGCTCCAATCTCTCCAATTTCATTTTGAATATTTACTATATCCAATTGTTGAATCATGAGTTGGTCCATAATGTTTTCTAATGATGCAGGGCAAGAAGTAGATGCCCCTGCAGCTGATGTGGAGGGTCTATCACTTCATCCACCCCTAGATTCAACAAATGATTCAAATATTTGAATCATATGCTTCTTAATAAGATTTTATGGTTGTAATATTTCTTCATTTCTATGGGATTCTACTCCTGATTGCTTACAAAGAGTAAAAATCAGGGCAGGGTAACCCAAACCACTAGCTGTATAGCTCTTAGCTATGCTCCGTGCATGATGAACTATAAGAGCACCAACATCTATTGCTTTCATGTTCTAAATGCAATAATTCAATGAAACTCTATCCTTCGTTACATCGGTAAGATGAGTTGTTGGTAGTAATCTAGCAGAAATGAAGTGGTGTCATACTTTTGACTGAGTAGTCAACATGGAAGCTGAGAAGTTAACTATCATATTATTTTTAATCCTCCATTCTCCTCTTCCATCAGTCAGGAAGGCAATCACTTCATCCAATGATGAATCAATCATCACGAATGCAGCATATTCATCAAAAAATACATTCCTCGACCCATAAAAAGCATTGATCCTTTAGGCAGTAAATTCAACTTGCTCACCTCTCACGAGAATGTGATTGTCATCAGTAAATCTTAAGTTGGCATAAAACTTGCGAATCATTGGCACACTCGCTATTGCAGTGAAGTAGCAAAACTATTCCCAATTTTTGGTAAGGATTAACCTCTCGATCTCGCCACCCGGGTTAGCAAATTTCAGTTCTTAGATCAATATTCTCAACTCTATTTGTGTGTTATAACTGTGTTGGGCCTTCGAATTAACAAATCTTTGTGAATCAAAATCATTTGCCCTTCCTCTCTTCACTCGTAGAGCCATTTTAAATTCTATTAAAATCCAAATAAATTCCAAATAAAATACAAAATAAAAAAGCTAACTCCCCAAGTAAGATTATTTGGTAAGAAACTTTTCACCATGAGTTTTCTTCAAGCTTTTTTCATACAAAATCCTAATTTTTAGATTTCAATAATGTAATAAAAATCCATGGTGAAAATAAAAAAGTTCTAAGTTAAAGTGAAGCTTTTACCAAGAGAAGATGAAATCTAAGATTTTTAGCCTCTGAAATCTTCTCTATCGCGCTCAATGTGAAGCCCTCGGTCAAGGTTTAGGAGACGACCCAAGCAGTAAAAAGGAGTTTTGTTGTGCAATTTTGCAAATTTTTAGGCAATCTGGCATTTTTGGGAATTTGACGCATCATGCGCCAACTCTCTGTAATATAGCACGTCATGCGCCATTCTGGTGCATCTTGCGCAAATGCCATAATTTTTACATATTTCATTTTCTGTGAAAATCTGCTCCGTACCTCTTTACTTCCACCTCTAATTAACTCAAATGAACCCTTATAAGCATAATTAAACATTACTCTAACATCCATATTTCACAAACCACACAAAACACACTTTTATATATAAAATCAGTGCTATTACAAACTAACATTTATCAAGCCAACGAACATTTATTTCAGTGTTTGAAGCAAACCAAAATATCCTAACACTATAAAATCTAAACATCAAAATTCCAAACACAAATGTCGATATAGTTCAACAATAAAAGTAAATGCAATCCAACACAATAAATAATTAAAACAAGCAATACTAAATAAAGTGTTTCGTGCATAGATTAAGTTCAAATATCTTCTTCACTCTCATCCTCCTGGATATCTCCCATAGATTGGTAGTGCACATACAAGTTGT